>JAQGAF010000270.1:0-60972 GCA_034687865.1 Kryphioiulus occultus
TGGATGTTTAACATCCACACTACGAAATTATTTTTTGTGTGGATGTTAAACAACTAAAGTACTTTAGGTGTTTAACATCCACACTACGAAATTATTTTTTTCTATTATTCCTATCAAGGGGTTAAAACTGGGGGTAATGTATCTTCCATACCGTCAGGGCTAGGATGGTGAAATTTTGCATGCAAGTTCTTTAATTAATTAATTAATTTAATTACTACGAAATTATTTTTCTCTATTACCCCTATCAAGGGGTTAAAAGTGGGGGTAAATGTATCTCCCGTACTGTCAAGGATAGGAAGTTGAAATATTAAAGACAATATTACAATCCAGCAATAAGTAAGGATTTTCCGTATTACCCCGGCCCATACAGGGTTTAACAGAGGGGTAAATATATCTCCTGTACTGTTAGGCCTAGAACCTTTAAATTTTACATTGAAGAATCTTACATTAGGTGACAAAACATAAGTGCTAGAACCTTGACATTTTTCGTGCGAGTACTCTGTACCTTAGGTGCCAAAACCCCCTCAAAATGAAAGGATTTTTAATATTTCACCTCTAAGAAGGTTAGCGGGGGGAGTGAAGAAATTAAATTGGAGGTGTTCAGTGTACCTCCCGGGTGTTGTACGGTAGACCCCAGTCAACGACGGGTCCGACCACTAGGTGATCATAAAATAAACAACAAGACTTTTTGATTTACCCTCGTATTATCATTAACCAAACTTTACAAAACCAAACTTTAATAGTAACATAAATGTAGAAATTAATTTACTGATTTCCATTAAATAGCGAAGCAATATGCCATGTGGAAAATCGCTCGGAGGTTCCAGCGCCATTAATGCCATGCTATATGTTCGAGGAAATCGTCTGGATTATGATAATTGGGCTTCTCTCGGAAACTATGGATGGAATTGGAAGAATGTTCGTGAATTCTTCCTAATGTCGGAAAATAACCTCAGCCCAAAAATGGCCAACGAGGGTATAAATTTTACATCTGCTATTTCTTGTGCATTTCAATTGCAAATGTCGAAGTTAAACACCTCATCCCACTATGTAGAATATTTGGTACATTTTGTGCTTAAATAAAGAATTATTAATGCAAATTGTTGGCTTTCAGCCAATCATGGTAAGGGAGGGTTGCTGACAGTATCTGATGTTCCTTTTCGAACGGCACTGTTGGACGGATTTTTTGGGGCAGTGAAATACATGAATTATTCCATCCTAGATATAAATGGAGAAAAGCAGGCTGGTAAATACCAATTTATGTAATGACGTAATTGTTGCGTATTACGTTCGTAATTAATTAGTATTGACCTAATATAGGCGCGATGGCAAACCAAGCTACTATGAAAAGAGGAATGCGATTTAGCACCAATACAGCTTTCCTCAAGCCAGCAGCTAACAGACGAAACTTGCATATCAAAACTCATGCTACCGTTCTTCGGGTGCGAACAACTTCACATCTGCCTTATGTTAATTGCTCATTCATTTCAGAATCTTAATAATTTTGTGATGTTTAGGTTATATTCGACCAACAAAAACGTGCTACAGGCGTGGTTTATGAGCAGAATGGTAAACAATATGTTGCCAATGCTACCAAGGAAATCATTTTGTCTACAGGTTGACTTTTTAAATGTTTGAAAATATATCATGCATGCATTTTCCCAACTCAAACATGATTTTTAATAGAAGCTGATCAGCATAATTGGAATTGCAGGTGCGATAGGTACCCCCAAGTTACTCCTGTTGTCCGGTATTGGACCTAAAGAACATCTTGATCAATTAAACGTAAGCTTCGTTATTTGCTTGAATATTTAAACTTTATTCTTTGCTTTTTTCACGAGTCGAAGTTATCATCAGCAACATTTATTGTTTGTCCATTTAACTACGTGCCGATAATTTCCTATAACTCTTTATAGATTAAAACAATTCATAATTTGCCTGGCGTTGGACAAAATTTGCACGACCATGTCATGTCAACTGGCTGTGCTTTTACGGTTGAAACTAACGACCCAATTACGATATTAAATGTTTTGCATCCACAAAATCTCCTTAATTACCTTCTACATGGCACTGGTTTGTATATGCATGTCTTTAATTTGCTCTACGCTGTGTTAATCTAATAACGTACTGACTCGTACAGGGACGTTCAAGAATTGTCATCATCTTAGAGGGAGGGGTTTTGCAAAACAACATTCTTTTCGAAAATGTGCTTTTGTATGACAAGAACCCATCATTTTTGCTGAAATTTTGAAAAAAATTCGCTCAATTCGAATATTTTTCGGGCAATGATTATGTCATCACTAAGAGAGGGGTTCAAAAACTGATGACGAATGATGACACGGGGGTTTGAAAATCAAACGATTTTGTGATTCCAATTAATACTTGAACGTCACCTACGCTCATATTTGCCCAAGTAAAACAGTGCAATTTGGCTCCTAATTCATGGCCACGATTGCGGAATTTGGGAATTCCCGAAACTAAACATAATATTAACATAATAATTTTATTGTAAATATTATTCCCATGATAATTAGAAGCTAATTTACCGGAATCATTTCGAGATATGTTTTTACATATTTTTTAGGTTTGCTGAGTTCTACGAGCGGTGCTGAAAGCGAATCATTTTTCAACACGAAATACGCTAACCACAGCGTCGATTGGCCAGATATCCACGTTCTTTTCGTTGCTTTAAGCCCTTTGACTGATTTTGGGATAACGAGTCGAAGTCTGATAGGGTACAATGAAATAGTAAGTACATGTACATCTATAGTTTTATAAGACTGTTCGATTGCTGGCTGTAACTGACTTAACCAAAGGCTTACAATGACGCTGGAGTCCTAAGAACTTATTGTTTCTGCATATATCACTACATTCTTACTAATGTCCCAAGTCTGAAGTGGTTTCTAATACTGCCCCTTGACCAAATTGATGCAGACCTGCATAGCGACCGAGCTGGCAGTGATTGCCCTGATTTTCACCTTCTGCTAGCAACATGGATTTCTAATTTTAATTTTCGCTCGTTTCTAATTCTAGACCTGGAAAAACTATTATGCACCTTATCTTGGTAAGAACTCCTTCTCAATGTATCCTACCTTGATGCGCCCTAAAAGCCGCGGATTCGTTAAATTGCGAAGTAAGAATCCACATGAAGCTCCAATAATCGATCCGAAGTACCTATCGAACCCAGAGGACGTAAATAGGATGGTTGAAGGCGAGTAATATTAATTGAAATTAATTCTTTTTCGAAAATAACTCGTATTATGAATAATGCGATGAATTTAATTCCACTCACAATGTCAGTACCATACAATGAAGAAAGAATCTGGTTACTTCTTTTTATTATTATTATTATTATTACAACCTTTATATTGACTTAACGTGTTTTCGATCTTTACTAAATCATTTTAACCGACTTACCGGCCAAAAACGTAAATTTTTTGACGCCTTATTTCTATGGAAAAATCCACACTTGCGCACAATTCATCATAGAAGTTACTTTCAAAAATGACGAGAAGATTTACGACAGTATTGAATTACTGTTTTGCAATAAGCTTGAGTTTTTGAATCCTCTAATTTGAAAAATGCGTTGTAGGTATCAAGCTGACAGTGAAGCTAGGAAATGCTCCTTCGTTGAAAAAGTTTGGATCGAAATTGATCCAAAGTGTAGTACCTGGTTGTGAGGAGTTCAAACATTTTTCGGACGAGTACTGGGGGTGCTTTGCACGGCATATGACTTCGTCTGTTTATCATATGGTCGGAACAGCAAAAATGGGAAACAATACTGACCCCATGGCAGTGGTTGATCCAGAACTCAGGTAGGAGAAAACTGTTTCTTGAAAGCTTTCGGATTGCACAGCGCATACGGTTTTTTGTTGGACATGGATATGGTTGGTAAATGGACTGAGGGGAAAGGGATCCAATCCATTAATACGTCGATATCTTTTTCCATTTTAGAGTCTATGGTGTGAAAGGTCTTCGTGTAGTTGATTGTTCCATTATGCCTGAAATAGTTTCTGGCAATACTAATACCGTGGCTATCATGCTTGGCGAGAAAGCGTCAGATATGATTAAAAAGGCGTGGAACTACATATAAATAATATCGTTTAATGCCTATTGCCTTTAGCATCGCCCTAAATGTATAATGGGGACAAATAAAGGTTTACGATTGTGCTGTACTTACATTTATTGTTAGAATAGCAATTAAATGTCATAAGGATAGGCAACAGTTCCTGTTTAAAGTCTCTTGTGGACTTTCTAAAATTATTTTTTCGAAGAAATATCGCAATTTTGATCCCTTTGCGCTAAAATATGGGGTGGGGGAATTATCTAGCCCTTCCAGCTAAATTGCAGTGGTCTCAAAACCAACCTTTAATTATGATTTTTGTAATGTATAACTGTGAAAGTATTTGGCTATCCTGGATGGGGTATCTGATTGGCAAAAATATTCATGAAGCGTTGGAAGTAAAGCACTGACTATTTTCAGCACTTTTTAATTTGTTTCAATAGAAATTAGTACATATACATGTATTTTGAGATTCGGCAAAACTGTTCAAACACGCCGCCTTTTACCAGATATTATTTATGAAAGCTCTCGAGAACACTTCTAAAGAATACAACGCTCTTGAAAAAGACATGGTTTCGTTGTATCCGCCAATTTGTAGCCTGCATTCCTTCATCTATAAACAGTGCCATACTCAAAGGTGGGCTGAAGGCCTCCCCCCTAGGAAATTTAAGTTTTTTGGCAATAAATTCCTCAGCACTAAAAAAATCGGGATGTCTCAAATTTTTCAGAAGGAAATAAGCCTCAGCACACAATGCCAAGATCTAAATGCCAACCATGATTATGCAGTGTATATCTTATAGCAGTTTGAGACTTGTCCAAAAAGCACATGAATTTTTTTGGCAAATTGCCTACAAAGTACCAGAAGATTTGCCCAGTTTAAAGACAAAATCGCTTTCCAGCTTAGGCATCAATATAAATATCAAAATAAGCAGATTTATAGTCAACATTGCATGAAATTATTATAAACTGCATTTTTCTCTGGTATAAAAATTACTTGATTTGTTACATAACTACCAGAGAATTTGAGAATTTCGGGGTTGTGAAAACAATTCAAATAATACATTCAACCTTTGATAGTTTTTATAATTAAATGCCCTTGGTTTTAAAAGATGAAGTCAGTGACAAGTTTACCTAGTGACAAGGTAAACTAGTAATGTTTGATAGAATATTTTATTACAGATTTTAATTGGACGAAAACTTGGTCAACTTTTCATCGTCAAAGTTGTTGAGCAAGATTTTCACAACTTTTAGCACACTTATAGTACCATTCCTCTCTATACGATTCCAGATGCTTGCCATAAAAATGCAAAAGGCCAGAGCAACAGATAGTAAAACTGCAAGAAAAGTTTGTACTGCGTATGGAATACCTTGAACATGTACCATGTCAAATAATATTGCACAAAAAAGTAGCGCTGAAAGCATGATATAATATAGTTGATGTCTGTTCAGTTTCTTTATACTAGATTCTAACACACTATCAACTTCTTCTAATACGTCTTTCTGCTCAGACAACAATGGTTCCATACGTGCCGCTGAAAGAATCAAATAAGTTTCGATTATTGCCTGAAATCTGCAAAAAAATAAATATGTAGCCAATCAAGGTTAGCGTAAATCAAAACACAAAATATTACCTGATACAGTCTTTGTAATATTCAGGGATGCTACAACTGCCTCATGATCAGAGAGGGAATGACTTAGTTGGTCATTGTGACACTTATCCAATGGAGTTAAGCATGACAAACATTTCACTTCAGTACCTGTAGGTGATAATTTTATTTTAGATAATTGCATTTTTTCAAACAGGGGAAAAAATATATCGCGACTAACCTGTATTATAACTATATAAAATGTAATCGATGCGCTTTCCATGCGGTGCTAATTCCAACGCAGCTTTCGGAGTGTAGGAATTCCTGGGATGTTCGTTGGTTCCCCCAACCTCATCCAAAGGCTGAAAATTTGGTATGATTCGTTCTATTATTATCCATTTACACATCATTCAATTTTCCTTGCAATAAAAACTATCTTTCTTTTAGACAAGTAACGTTTTACAGCAATGAAATGTTTCCCTCTCCAACTATTCATGTTAAATTTTTTTTTTCTTCAAATCTTTGAAAGTGTAAGTATCATATTTTTGGTTCTTCATATATTTGGTTAAAAGTTTTGAACAATCCATGCGTTTACTTATTAATCTGAAAAGGGTAAAAATATAAAACGCACTTTTTCAAATTCCAGAAAGGAATCTAAAAGATTTGCATTGTGCCGAAGAATCCTGTAAATAATATCATCGGGTTCGCAATTAAAATCGCCAGCTACAATGTTAACGTCACTCGTTTCCCCTGTTGATTTGACGAATTGACTGAATTCAAAGGCTTGGCAGATTCTGTGAGGTAAATATTCATCATTGCGTGGATTATACTCAGCGTGAAGCTATAGAACAGGCAAAAATAGTATTATAACTAACGATATCAGGATATATTTCTGCTATAGTTATTCCCTCCTCATTTGTTGACTTATAATGCCAAACATACGTGGGCAGTGTATACATTGATCCTTAGTCCATGGCAAATGATTTTGCAGAGTCCAACTCCTTTGCCACCAAACCAATCTCCATGCTGGATTTTATGAGCATAGCCATTGAGCATCCAGCACTGGAAAAATGCATCCACAATAGGGTTTTTGGAAAATAGGCATATTCCAGCACCTATGACACCACTGAAAACAAACTGCAATGTGAGAGAATCTTTTACAATAGTTTATAATTTAAGACACTAATGAGAGAGCAGTTACCTATGAAAGTAGTGCGAATGAGGCAAAACATCTAAGGCTTTTGCAGCTATAAAATCGTAGTCTGAGTTTTTCCATACCTAGAGTTAAGCATTCATTAACAACCTCTTAATATTAGGCCTACACTTGGGGGTACTTTCTAAAATATTAGGCCTATCATATGGGCCTACATATACATGAGCTAACACAATTCACAAACAACCACAACAAAGAAGGAAAATAAATGACATTGACCTAAATTTAGTTTTGAATTATATTTCATTTTTTGATGCCAGAAACTTGGGCTGAAATCAAAAATACAGAAAATCAGACTAAAACCTAGTTAAAAGTTAATTTCATAATTTAATAAGACTATTTTTTGTTTTATTTAATGCAATTTTTTCGTGTTAATTCCTAAGCGCTCAGATACTTTCTGAACAGGCAATAAGAGCATATACATGTACAGTAACTAACAAAGAACAAATTAATATATTTGGAAAGATGTGATTTTACATACTTCCTGCAAAACCACAATGTCGTATTCGCCTTTGACTATCTCAGAAGCAATTGCAGACATGCGTTCCCTTCGGTTAGCACTTACACATGGAATGCCCCTGTAGTAAAATGTAAAGGTGACGACGTATAAAAAAACCATCAAAGAAAAATCAAATAGTGCATATATAACCTACGTGAGATAGAATTAAAATTCCCGTGTTGTGAAAGTTTCATGCTACTGTAGCCTTTTGACAGCTAGTATTTCAAAGTACGAAAATACAGAAAGCAACTAGAACCAGAGTAGCTACTCAATGACAGTTACGCCCTTATATGTGAATTTATGTTCACAAACTTATAGTGAAAGTTCGTTCATTTAGAGATCCCTGGTCATGTCCATCATCATTGCATGGCTATACATGTAAATGGAATGTGGTAAGCAACAATTTGCGAATACTCACCAACAATTCAGAGTTAGAACTTTCAGTTGTACAGCCATTTTCATTTCTAGAAATTAACTGCTAGTGAATTGCGAATTATTTCGTAGCAACGAACGTCACGTTCATTAGTTACGTTGATACCAGGTTCCAGATGTTCATTTTATACACAACAAATAACACGTATCATGTGCCTACGTCGTGGTCATATCAGTTATTATTGAGCGCGGGCATTTCGAAAGGTTATGGTTTGAATTTGCTACAACTGTGCATTACTGCAGTGGTCAGTCAAATACATGTAGATACTATCATGCTATCATCTTCGAAGAATCTTGCTAAAAAAACCTAAAGATTACAAATGATTTATTCCTGGGTTGTCCATTACTGCCAACGCAGTTTTATTAGCTGCAATACTCCAAGAGGTGACGTCATCCACAGGTACAAATGCATTTTCGAAGCAAATTTATAAGTTTTCAACACGAAATTTCATATTGTTTATCTGATTTTCAATACGTTTACATTTCTAAATAAATTTCAGAACTTGCAGACAGCTCCATTTCCGTGATGACGCTCTTTCTACTTGACGCTCATCTGTCTTTCTACTGTACGAATCAATTATGGCGGGAAATTTGTATTTCGTTCTGAAGTTGATTTCGAATTTTGACGAAACGATAGGCCTAAGCCTAACCATTGGTAAATTCGAAAAACCTGCACAATTTTATTTGGAAAATTTAAAAAAACATGAAATTAGCTAAATTTCCAAAGATGGCGAAATCTTTGATGATGTATTCAGTATCAGGTACGAAAAACTCAAAATGATAATTGCGCATATGACGAACTAAAATGGTAGAAGTGCAAATATTTAACATGTAGCCTTTCAACTTTTCTTAGATGGCTTATGGCTGGACCATTTGCTTCCTACATCTGGTTTTCTGCGCACATGCTTTATTAGTACTTTTTCATTATTTATTGCAAAAATTCCACTTTTTCTTATACGAGCTACAGTTGTTTGTAAACATTTAACCATGATATCAGATTCAGAACAGTTATGACGGCTTTCGTGGCCATGGGCATTGGCGACGTAAAAATGATAAAATCAATGGGTAGAGCTAAACCTGTCCCATGACCTTTCTGGATGATTGTCAATTAAACCGTTTTCTTCTCTGTGGAAAGTTACCAGCGCAAATAAAAATGGTGATAAGTAAGTTTCAGTTGCAATAACATGTACCACTTTTTTTTTTATTTTTGTCGACATACTTTTCAAAAGCCCTCAACATCCCAAAACTATATAACTGGCAAAAAGGGGTCATTCTTGCTGGAAGGCAACACACGCGGCATACATATGGCTCCAATTAAACAGTGACCACTGACGAATTCTCTGTCATTGGTTGACTATTGCTACTTCCGGGAGGAATAGACTATGTTTGAGCATAGCGGATGGTGACAAGCCCGACATAAACATTTAAAACCCTAATGTATACTATTGCGCACTTCTACGAAACTCCCAACCAATTTAATAAGACCCAGGGTATGTACTTTTACAGGCAGAGAAATGGGAACGGCCTGGAACGTCAGGGAAATTCATCAAATTAATAACACATTTTACATACCTGTAGCTAGTTATTGGTTAACACAACAATCAAGGGGTGACATGTTTCCTTGTGTTCTATCTCCTGTAATATATATATATATATTACACTGGCATACACGTATGTCAGTGGCCAGGGTGGTCATGGAATTTTTTTTTTCAAAACCTCGAAAAGTCAGGAAAATTCAGCGAAGTTGAAACCTTCATCTGTGTGGGAACCCTGGATCATGATGATCCTCAACACATCCAATCATGTTATAATTGTTCTACTTCATATCATGTTATGCACGTAAAATTCATTGTTTTTGGTAACACTAATATTTTTGATAGAAATAAGAGCTAAAATTCACCATAGCAATTCGGTTGGATAAAAATCAAAATATATATATATATATATCTAATACAGTGTACGTTTCGCACTTGAACAGTTATCAGCTCCGATATGACAAAACTCATCACACACCGAAAGAAATACATGTACGGACAAAAATTTGTTGTATCCGATATAATTTTATTTATAAAAAAAAATCTTCGCTCAATTCGACAATCCTTCGTCCAATATTGTCATCATTGGGGTTGGGGTTTGTAAATGGTGATTAATGCTGACGTACGAGCAAGCAGGATCTGAAAATCAGTTAGATCACGACATGGTGATGACAATAGTTTATCGTCCCCTATTGCGACGTGGTAATGTAATCATAATTTTTTTTCTAGCTGCAAGTGCAAATAACGTCATCTGGGACCGCTCGTGCCACCTGCTGACTGCCGATGCAAACCCATCAACGTTGAAAGTGGCAACCCATGCAGCCGGGCCTTTTCACCTTAATTTATTCCTCTAGCCAGTCAAAATCCGTCAAATCCGTCTATCTGTTTCTCAGCTAGCTCTCTGATTATCGACTCGCTTCCAGTCGGTTCATTTCCGTCCGAAGGGGAGCAGGTGGGGCGCATTTTTGACATGCGCCAGCAGCACAGCAGCCAACAGCAGTTTCGCACATTTTGCACCAGCTACAGAGCAGATTATCGTGGAGGTGGATTGCGTGCTTGCCGTCAAGACTATCATGCTATTTCACGGGCGATGCGGATGTGCAGTCGGTCAATCTAACGGAAAATTCGGTCGACGGTGAGCCTCATCGGAAACCCCTCGGAATATCGCGTGAATTTTTAACCGCAATCGCCGTATTTCGTGGACTGTTTTCGGCATTTTCGATTGATTTTGGACGGTGGCAAATGGCGTCCAGTTCCGTAAGCCAGGAGGATTTCGACGCCGAGTACGAGCTGTCCACCCGCCGCACCCGTGTACGGGTGGCCCGCAACAGGGGCAGCAGGCCGGTGGACGTGGTTGATTTTGAGCACCCCGAGGGCTTCGGGGAACCCGGGAGGTCCGGTGCCCCCCAGGACGGCACCAGCCTGGGGTTGGTCGGGGGCATTGAGCACGACACCTCGCCCAAGCCCACGTCCAGGGCCAAGGACAAGCGCACCAGGCCCAACCACATCAACAAGGGCAAGCAGCAGAGGGACCGCAGAAAACTGAGGGAGAAGAGACGCAGCACGGGGGTGGTCCACATACCTTCCACTGAGGTGAGTACCCAACTTGTGATTTTCTGGTATGCCATTTGTGGTTGTCGCGTACTAGATGTTGTGTTGATGGAACCGTGCTAGGGTCGTTGCCATGGCATGCTGTTCGAATCCACTTCACGTGACCTACTTACTTAATTGTCAGCAACCTGGGTAAGTTTGTCCCCAGGTTGCACAAGGAGTGAAGGGGCCCAGGTGACGTTTTCTTCTTTGACCCGAGACGTCACGTCATTCCAGGCGCGGAAGGTCACTGACTTGGGCCCAGGCCATGTCTGTGCACTTATTGGCCTCAACCAACAACACCACCAATAGGCTAGAAAAATGAAGCTATGGCCCCGAACATATGTTCAACTCTGTACCCTGCATGCTGTCATCAAAGATCATTAGATCATATGACATGTGACAGTAGGGTGAAATCCATACCAGCGGCAACCCACCTAATTTTGGGTGGACGCTATAGCATCCATGCAATTCAATTCAACTCGATCAGTACCCTACAACTAGTAAGTGAATACCATGTGGTAGGGAGGTACATTAATCCATCAACCCAATTTATCTGCAATTACCACCGCAATTGAGTAATCACCATCGTCATTGTTAAATTGAATTTCTTGAAGAGAATTCCAAATTGGAATTCTGGTACGTTCGATTTTGATTTTTGCGCCTAAATCTGTGTATTTTATAGTAACTATTGTATGTGTCATTTACAAGGTACGTTTTATTAAACAATGGTGAATTTATAACTTTAAACCGTCAATAATTACGCAAAATCACACTTTACATCGTACTATGAAGAATCCTAGCCAATTTTTAGAGGGTCTATATTCTTATGCAGCCGTAGACAAGTAGTAAATCGACACTACCCTGTATAATGCCGATAGAGGGCAGAGTGAAATTTAGCACTCTTAACCTGATACCTACAATAAGTGATTTGGAAAGACTAGTTCTTCCACCTCGTTTGATTCCCTCCAATTTAAAGTTACCCAACAAAGTAATATATTCAAAAAGACCCATGCTTAGAGCCTCATTCAGTGCAATATTTATGTTGCATTTATGTAAATTTTCCCAGCCTTCATCCTAACGACAACCTTGATTGATTATTTGATTGTAGTCTAGTGTGGAAATCAAATAGCCCTCTGTCTTGTTCACTTCAAGTTGCCATATCTTGATGAATTCGTCACCATCTCTTCAGTCTGGATTTGTGCTGTTTGCCATTTATGCACTAAAGCACCCTGTCTCTGTACAAAGGTGGTGAATCAATTACATTGTAATGCAGCTAGACTCAAGGCCCAGACTTTGCTAACCCTCTCCAACAGTGAAGCTTCAGAAATGGTTTTCTCGTATAAACGAGCACATGTTGGTACCATTACAACAATAGTGGGTGCCTGCCTAACAAGACATGTTTGTAAATTAGCTTTAAATTCTCACAACATAAAATTTCAAACCTTGCATTTGTAATGACAGATACTTTATGCTTGTACACGGTTTCTCCCTGGAGATTATTATCCTTGACATCAATGTAAAAACAGCCATTGGATATGGTGCAGTTTCTTGCTGTTACTGGTCATTCTTAAAACCCAGCTCGCAAAATTTCATGAAACTATGAAACATAAATAATGGGTTATAATGCTCATTTTATCAGTCTTTTGCATTCTTTTCAGTAACATAATTGCAAATAAGTAGACTATCTACTGTAGGTAGTAAGCTAGTGGGGCTGTTACGATTTGAAAGCATACCTCCCACGTATGACATTATGCCATTATGAGAATATGTTAAGTAAACACTCAAGTGACTAAACAGTGCCACAAACTAGAAGGAACCGGTGCGCATTCTTAGGGTTACACAAGAGAGAGCGAAACGTCTATACCCCCGAAATTGCGAAAAGACCATAAAACCATAAATCGCCATTCCCTTTATGAATTATATTATACAGCATGTATAAATATTTGGTATAATTTCAAAAAAACAGTTATCTATTGTGTAATTCTTTAGTAAGATTTCTAAGAAACAAATTTAAGGAGAGATGTTCATCAGAATAATAATCATGAAAACCATATTGGCCTAATCATTTAAGCAGCTTGGTGCCTGCAAATATTAAAATTTCAACCAGGGGTTTTCATTGAAAGAATCCAGTTCGTACTAAATAAGGTATAACCTGTATCCTAAACTTTATACGCTTTTGAGTCCTGGATATTTAAATTTCTAGAATACATAAAAAATTGGGGAAAATTAGGCTATTAGATTATTTGTTTACTCCTATACGAATACATACACATGTACATGTATAGCCTATAGATGGTACTCGCACAATAGTTTGTTTACGTGTAGTTGACGTTGTTCTGATAACAATCAAAACTACATGTATCTGGGTTAAAATATATACTAGTAGCTTTCAAGCTATGGTTATCTGCTTGCAGACCTACAGTAGGTTACGATATTGGATTTTAGATAAATATTATCTGTATTTTCCGCAGCGTGAGTAACGTTTAAGAATTATTATTTCTCTCCTATACCTGCATGTACTGTAAGGCCTACAGTACATGTACACATGCTAACGTAGTTTGGAGTTTAGAGGAGAACTGATATGTACCAAAATGCGACCCCTATACTGTATGCAATATGTTATCGGTATTGGTCCATCGGTAGCTCTCGTTTTACTGAATCATGTTCCTGTGCAAAGTTCAGCTTAAGATACTCATTTGATTACCAAGAAATTTCTTTTACCACACCTGCGTTTAACTAACATTTGCTTTCTGCCCAAGATACGGGACAGTTATCGAAAAAAAATTTTTAATCCTTCACTGCTCGTGCTCTGCCCTCCTCATTATCCATTGGACGCAGCTCTCAGGAAATTTAATTACCGATTATGAAAATGTTTGTTTGTTTATGGAATTTTTAACGTTGGCCTATTTTCGCGCCTATGATTATGAAAATGTGTGTTGCAATAAGAAATTTGTCAGTTCATACTGTACATGCATAGCGAAAGCAGATTTCGGCTGCACCATAATGTACTGTACATGTAATTGTTTTGACCTAGCAACCGATATGCTTAGCACTAGGCCTGTCTTATTGGGTCAACTTCTAGTGACCTTCAATGTGGCGCTTCGGTATAGAATGAATAATGATGAAAATCCCGGTATGCGAATGGAATGTCTGTCGTTTTGAATTCCAGACAAATATTTGACCCTTTGCGGCTGCCAGCGAATGACGCATGAATGTGAGGGAATAAACGTGATTCATTCAGTTTACCACTAAAACATTTACATAAATTACAATGGCTTTTCCGTTTCGTTCGACACAGAATTTAACCCCAATAAGGAAAAAGTTTTAATGTGAACGCTTCAGTGGCAAGCAATTGATGATTTCTCGTTATCATTTAAAAAACCATGTACATGTACATGTCTACCCAACAAAACTCGCTTATTACATCAGAAAACAGGACGAGGATTGGTTAGCTTTAGGTGAGCAGTTGTTAGCTAACGCACTTGTATAAACAAGAAGAACGCCAACTACCTTTTTAAAATGAAATTGAAATGTTGATTCTTTCAGTAATGCCATGTCATTGTCACGCTGATTATAACGTGCGTTACCCTTCCATTGAATTGTGATCTAAAGTTTAAAACCACCACAATGGCTCTCTACTCGGGACAACCATCGCCAAACCTCGAAGGAAGCGTTTCTGTAAAAACCCAAACATATTGGTATACTTCAACGGACATTCTTACAATATCTCTCTGCTTGGTAGGTCAAACTGGCCTCAGCTCAGTTGTTCATCTGCATGTACTCCAGTACATGTAACTGTGCTCTTATAAATATAATTTACACTTCATTTACCGTACATGTGCATGTGTGCATGTATACATGTATATCAAAACCTGATATATAGTCAGTAGCAAATTTATACATCTTGTTTGAAAATGAGAAGAAAAAATGTTATGTAACATCTCGTTGGATGCTCCACGTAATCGAGTGGGTGTTATAAGACAAGTTGTTGAACAGAATTAAAACTTGGTTATACATGTACATACAACATTATTGTGTGATATACACTGTAAACGCACATTTAAACATGGAATATTTTATTCGCTTTGCCTATTTTGGGCATATACACAAGTGTGCACAGTGCACTTGATGTATACTGTGCATGTAAATGTATACAGTATGTAGGCCATACACAAATTGCTTTAATAAGAATACCGGTAGCACATTCGTTATTAGTGCAATTAATGATCTCGTATGTTGCCTAAATTTTCTCAGTTATATTTTCCGATATACATGTATACAGTGTACATGTAATGTAATTGAATTGTATTTATGAAATTAGTGCATCTAACAACTCCTAGTAACATCCCTACATGTCTCCCCTGATCTCCTGCTTTGTCCCCCACATTATACAGTCGAAGAACAAGCTTTCCCTGAAATTACTGGGCTGTTTATAGTCAAGAAATACTTTTCTTAGTATAGACCATGGTCGGTCATACAGAATTCCGAGATTAGTGTTGTAAGATTGCTTAACCCACTATTTACATTCAGCTGGCATATTTCTCATCTTGAGGAATATGAGAATGACTCTGAATGAGAGATGGAAACTTGAGGCGTATGTCAAAACTTGAAAATGCGGTGGTGCCAAGACGTGTGAACGGCCGATCATATGCAGAGATAAGTGTTCAACTTCCAGGGAAACTGTTTCGTTAATTGAATTCCCATTTTAGGAATTCCCTTAATGAGTGAACGGCAACTTTATGGATGCTATTTTACCGCCTTGTATGGTTATTGAGCGATCATTTTCAAGTTCCTTTAGCTATAAAACCAGTTGTTATTATTAACGGGACGCATGATAAATTATAATTAGATATACTGTTGAGTTATTGGGCTTTCAGGGAAGTCCTTGACAATCTTGTATCTGTGCACTTCGGGCGAATACTGATTTGAGAAAGCTGAAAAATTAAAATTGGGTTTGCCTTCGCTGAAAACGTCTTTTTTTGAGAAGCTCTGCCTTTTTGAATTTCACTTTTAGATCAGAATGTGCTCGTGTCTATTATCGCGGTTGATGCGTGGCATTAACCTTGTGAGAATTCCAGCTTGCAAGAAACACTTTTAGGCCTTTCTTTTTCTGGTGAAACTGGTTGAAATTCCTCGAAGAAGGCACGTTGAGGTACATGTACATCAACTTTATGCACACTAAAACGAAAGATGTATTACCGATACCGAGTACAATAATGTGAACACCCGCATGTGATATGCATTTTATGGAAGGTACATTGAATTAATTAATGACTTCGATTGATTGTACATGTATAACAATCATACAGGGTACGTATAAATGCAATTCAACTTATAAGGGTTCCCCCAGACCTGGAATACCTGGAAAAGTCAAGGGAATTGGAACTGCCTGGAAAAGTCAAGGAAATGACGTGGAAAATGGATTTACTTTGAAAAATACAAATAAATTCAACAAATTAATAATACATTTTACCTACATGTAGCTAGTTATTACATGGTTAAAACATTGTAATGGAATTGCCAATTTCACAAAAATACTTACCTAAATTTGCTGTTTTCTTATGAAAAGGTGTGATCTACATGTATTTTCTGTTTAGATTACCCTGCAAGAAGCAATAAATATTGCATTCCTTACATTGGCATGTCATTTTTTTCTTTTGCATTGTCAGTGGTGGTCAGGGACATTTATTTCAAAACCTGGAAAAGTCAGGGAAGTTGAAAATAGGATACGTATTTGTTCTCAATCTGTTTAGCATACTGTACAATACATGTACATGTATGTGTTTGACCGCCCCATTTTTCTTTTTTTTATGTAATGCAATTGCTACCGGTTCTAAGTGGCTCTGAGTGGTCATCACGACTACGTTTATTGAGCTAAAGAAGGTATTTTGTGCTATCCAGAGGCCCAAAATGAAAATGCTTGTCCAATCTGGGGCAAAATCTGCCCAACTGGGTAGGTGGTGACAAACCCCTGGCAGATATCTGCTTAAAAAGCATAAAATCCTGATTTACGATTGGCAAGTAGATACTGGTATGGCGTTTGAAGTATACGGTTATAATATGCTAAACCTACATTTGCGGAGAATGTTTTCACAACCTTTTTTTCACATTATTTCGTTGCGTTGTTTGTTTAGGTAGACAACTTCTTTAGCCTGCCTACGGTGTACATGGACAATAATGCAAATGATGCACGCCGAAGAGTAGTGACTAATTGCTTACTGTTAGGAAATGAGCAAACTGTAGGCACAAGAACAATAATGTTAACCCAGCAGTTGATATTGAGGCCATTGCAACTTGTTTGTCCATCACAGTATTGTTATTTGTGTCTGTGCGCGCCTTTTGATTTAGGCCAGCATGAATTGTTGAGCCTTGAAACTAAGCTCGGACATTAGTTTTGGACAGGAATGAATATTGTTTGAAAAACGAACGCTGGACAGACGTCATTATCGAGTCTTGTAACGATTAACCACGAAGCAACGTTTTGTTGGGAAAAAATGAAATCTATCTAGCCTGCAGCAAATTTTAATTGCATTTTTAATTAAGTTTATTGCAGTCTTATACCATGAAATTGTGAAAGACCAACGCGCTATTCTGATTTTTATTCTGTAGAAAAGATGGTGAAATCACAGCTAGAACCTCTATAATGTACGTTAGAACGAACTATTTTGCACGTATGAGCGCAGGCAGGGCCTATTTGTCCAAATTAGTCGAAAATCATTGCTTTGAAATCTTCCAAAAACGAAATTTTAATTTTATTTTTCGATTACTTTTATCGTAGACAATGCAGAATGCCGGACTAGCCTACATCGATTTTTCCATTACTTAATTTTTTTCTGAATTGTTAAATAAGCAACTTTTGCGAAATTATTTATGCACGGACCCGACTGTAAACGAGTTTGTTTTTTATGGTATCGTGTTTAATATTTCACGCTGAAGACCTGCGTGCAGGCAGCACAGTAAAGACCAAACTAAGCATTAGAAAATTGTCCATGTTGCACATGTATTTCAGGACAGTTTATTAGCTTTTTATTCAAGTAATAGGGTTACCAAATTCAACCGTTAATAGGCGGAGATAATCGTTATTGCGATCAATTTATAACCCAAACTTATGGCAATGCCTCCAGGTCGAAACTTGTACAATTTTTGCAGGTTGCGCGCTGCTGTAACAGGGTTTCCACTGATCCCAAAGTTTTATTAGCAGCAAATCCCCTGACTTTCCCAGGTTTCCCTGGTTAAAAAATGTATTTTCCCCTCACCTTTAGTTTTCCCATCGGACAATGTAAGATAAAAAGGACCCATTTCATATACATGTAAGTAGTGTTTTAATCAATGTCGCCATTGACTAGGACAATAATTATGGAATTTGTATAATAAAGGAATTCGCATTCATTTTTAATTAGGCGCACTGAAATCCTCGGAATCTTATTTTGTCTTATTATCTTATTATATCTTAATTTGTCAAATTATATTGGGGTTTTCTGCCATTGTGCAAAGGGTAACTTCATCTAAAAACCAAGTTACACACCATAATTTAAAGGCTATACCTTCTGGGCTGAAGGCATAATTAAGTTGTTATAACCATAAATCAAATAGTACAATAACACATATATATGAATATCACAAGTTTGGAAAATGTGCTTTTCAGTAAACGGCAACAGGCGCTGTAAGCACAGGGCACACATACCGGTACTGTATTTGCTTTCATTCGAATTGAATTCCAATTCCTGCAAATCGAGAATAAAATCAGTGGGCATTGAACATGCCCAATTTAGAGAGAAAATGCATTATCACTGAGCATAATCAAGCAATTGGCAATAAGTTTGTGAAACCATATATCTTCATACTGAAATCTGCTATTGGGCAGCAAATCGGTAAACTTTGTTAAATAGCCTTCATCGCCTTGAGTTCTCCAACCTCTAACAATGTCGGCAACTGAATAGAAATTTGGATACTATGAATCCGTTAGAAAATCCACATACGACATTCGATTTTCCTTGTTATCTGCTTCAGAGAATGTCCATCATCCCGACTTTGCTCTACATCATATTTCATGTTGAACGTTTTACGTTCTCAGAGAAATGAAACTAACGAAAACAAACTCAACTAGTAAATATAACCCCTTACAAAATTTCATAAGTCATATACACAACTATAACCACCTCTCAGATAAAACTCTCCAGTCTAACTCCATAAGTTTGGCCATATCCCCTGACCTTTTGAATTTTTTTTTAAATTCTGACTTTCTCAGGTGTCCTAGGTTCTGTGGGAGCCCTGTGTAATAACATTCAGCAGTCAATCTCGTGGTTATAACACCATGCATGCATTAAAATCGTTGCTGTAGTGATCATGAAGAACTTAATAGCTCCATCCCCCATAGCCCAATGCCTATAATTTTATACACATGTGCTTCATATTATTTTCTCAACGATGCCACTGCATAGCATCCATGATCCAAATGGGTTCATAGCACATGATAGCAGCTCGGGTGCTGATCAGTTATTGCGCAAGGCGTTTTACTCGAATTCTATTGGATAACACGCTCTGAATAAAGCCGTGGTCCTTATTCATCAAAAACCAATTTGTTTTTGCGGCATGTTTGTTGATAGGACTTTGATTCGACCTTGACCAGCCTTGCTCTCACTTTTCCCTCTCGCATTTCACATTTCACGCGTTGAAACATATTACAAATGAAATGGGCAACTGCTGCCAAGTCGTGAGCTCACCACATTTTGCTGCCCTATATTTTTATTTTCAAAATGGTAACCTAGACCCAGAGGATTGGTGCACTTTCGAGGACGTGCAGGCAGGTATCGATTTTTCGAGCAGACAAAGTTAACATTACGCTGCGAAACAGCAGCTACTGCATTGCATTGCTATCCAATGGTGCGTGCTACTTGAATCCAGGGTCTACTAATGAATCCTGTGGCAGAACCAGGTGCAGCTACTGTAGAGATATTTTTGTACTGCAGATACTACATGGCATTCCAAAACTCAAACAATTCTTGTTCGATCACGCAGTAAGCTTATGTTACAACAAAATACATTTTTACCTGCAGAATGCATATGGATTGAATTGAAGAGCTACTACATGTACCTGTATATTGCCTTCCATGCATGCCAAGGCGATCTATCACGAGTGCAGGTTTACAACCAGAAATGAAGAGAAAATAATTTCATCGTATGATTACTTTATTTAATTATTTTTACCTCATTTATTTCAAACATGTCACTTCTAGTAAGCTATGAACATGTATGGTAAGAAAACGGCTATACAGGTTCTCGTCATGTTTAGTGATCGATTTCACTCTGCCCTCTATTTTCATTACATGTATATAGCCTGTTTACTATACTTGTCTGCTGATGCGTATCGTTCCTCTAAAAAAGTGGCTAAAATTGTTCATATTATGAAAAAGTCTTATTAACTGTAACTGTTGTGTTAAGTTATAAATTCTCAGTTATTTTCAAAACTTACCTAGAAAGTGACACGCATAACAGTGGCGAGAAAATAAAACATGAAAATTAACAAAATTATAAATTGCACGTGCCAGAATTCCAATTCAGACCGTTCAAAACGTTCACCAGAGGGCAGAGTGAAATTTAGCACTCATAACCTGATACGTACTATATAGCTGGGCATCGCTATTTGGAAAACGTCACAAGTACAGATTTTGCGGAAATAAATTTAAACTCTTCGGTTTTTTTTTTGAGCTGCCAATATAATGTAATAATTAATTACACGCTAATGATCGTTTACTTTACGTGAGATACATGTACATATACATTGAGACAACTGTAGAGCTGGTGAGTGATTGTCATTCTACGCCTCTTGAAAAAGAGGAATTGAATTTTTTGCACTGACGAACGTCTTTGCTATATGAAATATCACGTTCTACCTCTATATTATATTGATTCTGTCTTATGGTGATGATAATTAAGTGTACGAAAGCGTATGACTGGAATGTTATAAAGCTCCTTTCTTATAACAAATAAAATGTAAATAAATGTTAGGAATTCGTTTCTTATTAAAGAGAAGTGTGACAAAATCAAAATTTGAGTAGTGGGTAAGGTGTATGCTTATACAATTAACTTTGAAAAATGCTTTAAACCTTATATCGTTTGTGAAACTCCAGGACAGCCAGCTTTCTCTATACATTAGATGTGTGGCTTTTACCAATTACGAGAAGAACCTGGAACTGTAATTCGGCTACGTTTATTTTTGGGCTGTCAAGGGGAACCACTCCTATAATAATGGCATCTTGTAATAAAAATCTCCTTCCTATATGTTTATGGCAGTGGTAATTGCAGTTGTTGCTCTAATTTCATTTTAATTCAATTATTATAACTATTAACCATGATAACCCGCAGACGGTTTGCGATTATACTCAGTTGGCGTTTCCGTTTTTTATAATCGAGAAAACCGCAGATAGCGTTAAATGTCCTGGTTTTATCTTTTGCCATCAGCGCCTCAGGATGATTGGAAGCATACATTTAATCAAGTTGTTATGCCTAATTGAACGTCTATTACATTGAATTTCAAAGGTCTGGCGTTCCGATTTATTCAGACCTCTGGAGAGCCTGAAATCATCAAAGGCCAGGGTGCTCTAATTACAGCATACATCGTTTATACAATTTCTGGCCAAGAACCATTGAAGAATTACCTAGAACAGAAGAAACAGACGGTGTTTGTCGAATTTCTGCCTAATTTAGTTTCCAAAATTAATTGCAATACAGCTGTTGAAAAGCAAGTTTCGAATGGGTCATGCTTGGTGTAGCTCAGTTGCAGATGTAATGTAGAAGTACGTGCAGCACGTATAACTTAGGCTTGTGCTGCAGTTAAATGAGTGTTTCATGCCATCAGCTCATTGATTTCGTGTGCAATATATCACTGATGAACGAATAATGGCTAGTTTGCTTCATCACATACAGTACATGTATGATGGATTGCTTTCTGATAAACACGCATGATGCCCTTCCAGCCCTTGTTCCACTTTTGCTGACCTTTCTTTGGGAACAATGCGTTCATATGATTTTCGTAAATGTCAAATGGTTATGTGCTTTGCTTTTTATTATGTTTTTTTCTCGTATTAGACGACCGTGAAAATAGTCTTAATATTTGGCTGAATATTCTGCCAGTTCCGTTCCACATTGTATTTTACAATCACTAAATACATGTAAACTTAGAATAACTCACGATTTAGGAGATTTGAACGAGTCGTGTGGATGGTTTATCAGTGAACGAAAATAGGAATTTCCAGTTTCCTGTTTATCCCATGTAAGAGTATTCTGTTTTGAGCCCACATCAAGTGGAAACGGGTGTTACGTAAACCAGATCTTTGGCAATTTGGAACCGTCATGTTTCTTCTAAGTTTTTAAATAACATGTCTCATTGGGAATTAGTACAGCTCTGAAGATTTTAATCGGTGTCAGTTTCAGTTTCCAGGCTTATTACAGGGCTCCTCCAGATCTGGAAAACCTGGAAAAGTCAGGAAAATTAAAACGGCCTGCAAAATTCAGGGAAAATTGATTTACTTTTAAAATATTAGGGAAATTCAACAAATCAATGATAGATATTGCATAGCTAATTATTGGTTAGCATAAAAATCGACTGATGACAAGCAATTCTAATTTGCTAATAAATGTAGCATTCCTTACATTGGCATATGCCATATTTTCACTACGTCAATCGCCAGGGTGGTCAGGGAAATTTTTTTAAAACCTGGAAAAGTCAGGGAAGCTGAAAATGTCATCGTTGCATGGGGGAACCCTGTATTACATGCACACTCAGTGTTATGCAATGCGGCGTGCATAGGCAATGACAGCGCCATGAACATCGTTTTGGCTGCTTGGTGTACAGAATAGCAATCGATAAGTAGAATGACTCATGCTCTGCACATACAGTATGTTTTTATCTCGAAATTATCTGCGCAGCATACATGTATCTATGATTGTGTGTTGTGTGTCGGAAAGATTTACCCTTTGAGAATATTTCGTCGAAATTCCGCGATAAAATATATATCGTTTGGGGTTACTGGATATCTTAAAACAACCTCAAATACAGGTATCGTCACTGCGTTTCTACGAAAGGATTTATTTCTGATGACATTACTAGACTCAAGTCTCAGATCAGCTCTAGCTGCAAAATTATTTCACATACCTTCCAAAATTTTACAAATCGATGACGTTCATACATGTATGTATGACGCAGTTTTAATTAATTATTAAACTGTATATCTTGGCAGTAGCTACCACATTGGGACTGATGGTTAGCTGCTATGATCTTTGAAATTGACGTCTTTTGGAGCACCATATTCCTATTTTCATTGAGATTTTTTTACATTCTGCCCCGCAATTTATTACGAGAATCTCTACAAACGATTGAATTTCGTGTTGATTGCTGATGACGGCACTTATGCCTATAAGGAGTTAATGAATACAACGCCCACAAAGTTAAATTTAGTCGTACCACATCCGCCATATAGGGGGTTTCTAATGAGTCTCCCCCATCCAAAAAATACGTTTTCTTGACACAAATCACCACCCCATAATTAGTTTTTTTTTTGCAGTATAAATTGGAAGTTAAGTTTACCAATTATCCAAATAAGGTTAAGATTTATGAAGAACAAAATGCGAATAAATTTTTACCTCAAAAATATTTTCGCATGTTCAGCCACCTTCGGGTCACATCATATCTTTCTGCTAAAAAATAATATGATTTTCAGAAGGCCCTAAATACTGTAAATTCCAAAAAACTATAAAAAAGTACAAAAGCGCTGTCATGTCATACTTTTTGAGGGGTGATTGTCATGACTCCAATAGTGAAATGAAAAATGTTACCAGGATATGGATATGGACACGTCTGAACAACACAAAGGCGTTCGTGAACATTCGTGTGAGTGCATAACAGACATGCAATTAAAATATTGATGATAGCTTATAACATTGAACGAAGGAAATGTTTCACTGCCAGACACAAGGTCGTAAATTGGTAGTTATTGAGGTGCTTAGCAACTTACTATGGCGGAATAAAGATAAATTGTAACTGCTGTAACATTCCTTGATTACCTAAATACAATTAAAATCACATTTGCTATAACGCATCATTAGCAAATTCAAGATGTAGACTTGTATCTGCATATTTGAGTGCTGAAAAGCATATTGGTGACTGACAGTTTTTTATTTACATTTTCATTTTGGACCGACCGAGTACAATTTAGGGTGTAATAAGTCAAATTTTTGCTTTCAGGCGTGCAGGTTTTGTTTGTCGATCAGTAAACACTAATTATTACCGTGTGTAAACAACAGGTGATAAATTTTTCATTTTTCTTAATTTGAAATTTTTCTTAATTGCAGAGCACTGGAGGCAGCACAGGAGAAGATGAAGATGAGTTACTATCGTTGACAGCAGAAACCAAGAAAAACACTTTGTATAACGAGAGTGTTGAAAAAGACAAAAATGCAAACCATTCAGCAGAGGTATTTAATTTTTATTGAAGTTAGGCTAGATGAAACAACCTTGTTAAAAGCCCCATTAGTGAATGAACGTTGAAAATCACTTGAGGTCGGGTCAGGACATCATTTATGGTTAACTTGGTTTGGTTCAACGCGCCATTAGACTTGATTCTTCTTCCAACTAGCATAATAGTGTCAACATTGTAACAATGATTTTTATTGTTGTTTTCAGGAGAGGTTGTCTCGGGCTTTCAATCGAAGAAATAAGAGGTAAACACCATTCACGGCCGTTTAAAAACAGCGGAACCGATGTTTTAAAAATACAGAAAAAGCAAACCATTCGTGTTTCTATTTAAAAAAGGATAATATTTTGATTAAAATTTTATCGAATTCAATCTGATATTCCAAATCTCCCATTGTTTTCTTTTGAAAATTAAGTGATAACAAACTAATTTTATTATATTTTTATGCACTGGCGATTCAAAATTGTTTACCTCAACTTGGAATAATGAATGGGAATTGAAAAGGCAACAACAACAACTAATTTGAGTGTGTTTCTATCTCATTTGCATAGTCCTTCTGACTTGGATGCTGATGATGAAGACAACCAAGATTATGACAGTACCGTAAACCAGTCCGACTCCACAATGAGCCTTCACCAAGTTGAGGCAACCATGAGTAGGTGTCGGGCAACAAATGGACGACCAGATACTCCTGATACTGAAAGTTTAGAAGAGGTAGTTGCTCTCTTGATTATTGCTTATATTATTATTGCTTGATTCTTGATTATATGTACAACACATTTATACAAAATTCACCAAATGGCCAAGCTTTTCACACAAGTTTGCAAATTATAGCTTCAATTATAGTTCTGTTATAATTATTTTATAATCACAATAATAGCAGAACTTAAGGTTTACGGTTTAGCGGAACGTCTTATTTTTGAAGTGTTTTTCACACCCGAAAGCTAAGCGGCTCACTACAGACATTCAGCAATTTTCATTCCAAAACTTACTGAGCTGTGCCACGCAACACCGAATTGACCTCCTCACTACTGTAATTTGTTATTTATTTGTAATTTAGCCTGAAATTGCATATTAGATCGGATTCGTTTACATATGCAAATCATCATCTGCATATTTGCATATTTTTGTAAAGCAGGTTACTGGACTTTAATTGTTTGTTATTTTATGAATGATAATGTATTTAATTGCACTAATACGAGCGAATATGGTAATTTAGTGGTAATTTAGTAATCTTTATTGTTTTTTATCAGCTATTGGAGAGAGCAAGAGAAGAAAACAAAAACTTGTTGGAACTCCTTGCAGAAAAAGATCGTAAAATTGCTATACTCCAAGATGATGTGAGCAGACTGACAAGGGTAAAAAATTCATCCTTTTATGTTCTTCAATATAGAAATATACAAAAGGTAGAAAATATTGTCAACTTCTACAAAGTTTAAATTAATTTCGCTTACTCATTTGTCAGATCAAAATCTTTGCAATTTTTACTGGATTTAAAATAAATACATAAAACCCTTAGCAATGCTTACTTCCCCTGCTTCCCCCAAATTTAGTGGTAACGTTTAAAGACCTTTATTGTGTATAGGTGCTGCAAACTTCTGATGTAGAAAACGAAAAACTCAAAGATGAAAATAAAACGTTAATACGTGCAATGGCCCAATTGAGGGTGACATAATAGGTTTGTAAAAAAAATCATTTTATTCTGTAATTTGATATTTCTCCAAATTTACTGATATTTCACCAAATTTACTTCATTTTAGGTAGCAGTATCAATCTTCAACTATAGTAATGCTACTGGTTGGCATTGCTTGTTCAATTGCAGCTTGGCTGGTCCTGCAAAATTCTACTAAAGCACTGTTTTCATGTTCTTAATTCTTAATTGTTATTATAGTTTTATCTTGGCCAATTATTTCTTTATTATTCTGATGTCTGCAATACGTTATAGTACACAGTGAATGAAACATTGTCAATAGCCCGCACTATTACCTTATTAACTAACCTTAACAGGTATGTAAATTAATGGTCCACATCATCATTTGCACATTCACTTTTTAGTAGATTCAACCTTAAAGATAACGATAAATCTCGCTCATTGATTACAATAACTCATTTTTAATTGAACTATACACTATGCATCAGCATTTTACACTTGACTTTGATACATTTCAATTTATAAGGCGCTGCCTGTGCCTTTCTATCATTCTAAGCAATGCAACGCACTGCATTTCTTGATTAATTTATGAAATAGTTTAACCTAAATTTTCGAGATAAGCGAGATTAATCCAACACTTAGGATGAACAGCAAGCAAATTTGTGATAATGATAGTAGAATGATAGTAATATGGTTTTAACTTTTAATTTAATTTGGCAGAGCTGGGTGTAACAGTTTTGCTTCGTCTAAATCCGCACAACTTTACTTTTATAACACTAATGATAATATTAGACATTTGTTTCAGTTAATTTTCCAAACTTAGTCTGATTAGTAGCTGCTCTTGCACATAACAATTTGACAAAACATTATAGGTCTAGTCCATTTCATGAGAGGAAATTAGGTCACTTTTCAACTACCTATAGAAAAGCATCTATATATATTTGAAGAGGGCAGTTACCATATATAATCTTCTATCAACACTGGCCCTGACCTTTCATTCATATAAGAATCTTTATTCTTGTACTATAAACGTTAACTGTATAAACTCAAAATATCGTCCATGCTTTTGACAGCACAAGAATGGACCTTCCCAGGTGCCATCTGTATAAAATGTTATTTATATTTTGAATTTTATATATGACGTTCAGATAATTTTTTAATGAACATTGGCACATTAATTGTACACATACAAATCTATTTTGGCATAGTTTTGCTTTCCTTAATGAGAGCTTTGCTTTTGTTCTGCAATTTTGTTCAAGGTGAAACTGTGTATGCTTTGTTGAATTTGGTTCAACTTATTGCATTGTATTGGCGCATTTTTACATAAAGCTTCCTTTAAATTATTGTTGGACTAATCCATTAGGAAACAAAGATAAAAGTATTAATAGAAAAAAGTAATTTTATTTTATCTTGAAAAATTGATAATACAAAATAGAGCAAGGATTGACTGAAATGATTCAAATGTCAATTGAATAGAAGTTAAAATCACTTCTAGTTTTAAAACATAAGTTTGCCATAACAAATAATACAGTACCCCAAATACAGAAGGAACAGTTAACACTATGGATATTATTATTCCGAGATAATGTTCAGTAAGATTGCCTTTGCGACCTGATAATGGAATAAAGTGCTCAGATTCAGACATGTTCATATCAGAGTACAGTATGGAGTACCTATGTGTATTTTACGAACCAAAGAAATTTCTCCCAACTTCAATTATGCTTAGGAAAAGCAATAAGACCGTTTCAGCAGCAATATTCCCAGCAGGATAAGGAAAAACTGTCCCTGCAGAAAACAATTCGTCAGGGAATATCAAGATGAATTTGTGAAAACGTTTTTGGAGTAACTTACATTTGTAAAAAAATATCATAAATTCCATCACAACAAAGGCTGCAAAGTAATAACCATTTAAACGTAGAAGGACCTGATAAACCATGGAAGATTTCTGAAATTATGTTAAAGAACGATGTAAAAACAATAAGAGAAAATTTTCTTCACTTTATTCACCAAACAGACTTTTTTGGAAATACAAATCAATCCACCAGCTAAGTTCATCTTCGCAAATTCAATTTCCCCGCCTCTATTACACGATCACATGGACTTGGAAACTAGCGCCATCTAGCGCAACAAATGCGAATTTAAGCCTAACATCACCTGGAAATTCACACATCTTCCACTGAAAAAGCTCTCTTTATCATAAAAATGTTTTGTTTTTTTTTGAAAATTTAACTATGACAGAGCCCCATTTACATTATATCCTGTCAAAGTGCAATTTTAAATTATGAATATCTCTTCTTTTTCATTATGCAGTACGTTTTGGGTCATGCAGGCTTACTGTATGTAGAACCATATGGTAGAACGGTCAAACGCATATACAGATAATCCGCAATTAAAAGGATACAACATTCTGCATACTTGCTGCGTGGAATACAATCCGTTAATTAAACCGTTGTTAATTATTCGAATCCAAAACAATACTTGAAAACGGCGTATTATTGTTTGTTGTGGCGAAGTTTAGACGACGCCATTGGTTGTCAAGACGACCAAAGCTATCCCAGCATTCCTAGCTCCACGTGCCATTCTCTAAAATGAAATTGAGTTCAGTGACAGCCTGACAACGGAGACTGGACATAGCTGCGGGACAGAGGGCAGTCGTTGAGTCCTACAATGGCTAGCGATGAGTGGAACGTGGATGGTCCTGACTACGACAAATTAACAACTTCGGGGCGTACTGCAGTTAAAGTTATATGTTTGGGCGATAGTGCGGTTGGCAAATCAAAGTAAGTAATTTGTAGATGTTCATTCTCGTTCTGTGACTTATACCTCTAGCACGCATGCATTGATTTTCTCAAAGCCATGTATGGTATAAAAAATTTTAAATTATCTGCTTCTCATGGTACGTACAATTTGGGAGCTAGGTACATATACATGCAGCAGATCGTATACGTGCAGATTATAGGCCTAGCTTGTAGAGGGTGTCCCAAAAGTACTGCAAGATGCTCGACGTTGTCTTCAGTTATTATTGTTTGACTTGCATACAGATGATTAATTGTTTAGTTTTTGGAACGTCTTATTTAGTGAGATAATATACGGGGCATTTGTACCTAACTTAGTAACCGACCGCTTCCCCAAATTTCCATTGATTAGGTTAGGTGAAACAGGTCAGCTATTTATAGGTTAGATTAGTTGTGAGTTTTCAAGTTATTTTAGCAAATTTTATGGTCCGAGGCCCTATAAGTATTATATGATAATAACTATGCTGAATTATTTTGTGTCAATTTTTCTCTGTATTTTTTATATTGTACGCGTGTTAAAAATTGAAAATATAAATTAAACTACTTCGTGTTTGGGCAATCCACGAGCCTGGTTTATTAATAAATAATTATTTTGGCAGACTAGGTGGCATCACTTTGCTAACAGAATAGCTTATGGGTTGTAGTTGAAAAGTGAAACCAAATGGGCGTGTAACAGCGTAACAAAAAAATGCGCTAATTTAGTCCAGGTGTGCAATTGGCTTGGGTCATGATTATTTTTTGTTTGAACAATAGTGTCATAGCAACGGCGGACATACACTAAATTGCAATTTATTTTCAAATACTGTAAATATCAATCGTGAAAATGACTGTTAACCAGGCTGTTAATAATGTTGGCACAATTTTGAAATAAAGGACCTCAAGCTTATATAAATTTTTTCTTTAAATAGAATATATTTGGTTGGCCTCTTCATAATTTGCTTTATGTTTTCCACACATACATGTTTGCCTTATTATTGACCCATGTTGCATGTGTCACTCAGCAACCTGTCGTGCCAGGTATTAATCAATAATTGTTCGATTCTATAAATGTCACCCAATGGTTTAGTAATTGACATTAAGTGTAGGCCTACTAAGGGAACAATTTTCACCACATGTCTCTTTGATTATTTCTGTCCATTTTGCAATGCCAATTGTTTACTTTTTATCTAGTTGTGGTATATTTTCAGGCTCGTGGAACGCTTTCTTATTGATGGCTTGTATCCTTTGCAATTTGAAATTATCATAGTCAGTGTCTTTAAATTATAATCATTCATTTAATTGATTTTATTCATAATGTTTAGCAAAAATATATCAGTTATCGTCGATTTTCCTTAATGCATTTAAGTCAACCAAAACAATTATCAACGTATGCATTAACACTTTACCAACACAAAACAGTTTTAGGGGATGAAAAAGTAACCATAGGTAAAGAAAGATAACGAGTTATATAGCCTACAGAGAAAGTACAAATGAAATTATCAATTTATTTAATTCTTTCAGATTTTTGGGATACCGCTGGCCAGGAACATTTTAAAAGCATGCATCCTTCATATTACCACCAAGCTCATGCGTGTATATTGGTACACATTTTATTTTATATTGATGAACCGTAAATTGAGATTGTCTTACATTTAAACTTATAATATTCTTCATTATTTAGGCATTTGATGTAACAAGGAAAATAACATATAAAAACTTAGCTGACTGGTATAAAGAATTAAGAGAATTTCGCCCAGAGATACCTTGTTTTTGTGCTGCAAATAAAATTGATGGTAAGCAACCGTCTAGGTTAAACGACCAATACAAAGATGGCAATATGTTTATTTTATTTGCGTTATTGAATAGATTTGGCTCATCATGCCTTTTTTTATTTTAGTGGATTATAAAGTAACTCAAAAAGGATTTCAGTTTCCCAAGAAACACAATATTCCACTGTATTTTGTCTCAGCGTCTGATGGCACAAATGTTGTAAAAGTAAAGCTCATAACGACTCAGTCCTTAATTGAAATATATGTAATTAGATAAATTAGAAAAGGTTAATTGTCCTTTTGTTAATTTGCAGTTGTTTAATGATGCCATTAAAGCAGCTGTGCAATATAAAAAGAATCCCTCAGATTTCACCGATGAAATTCTTAAAGAACTTGAGGTAAATAATCCTAATCATTAGTTAATTTTATTTCTTTTTAAAATGCAAAATTGCCAAAAGTAGAAGTAGAATTCTTCATTATAATCACAACGTTTTCTTAAAGGGCATTCTGTACCGTTTTAGAAAATTGTATTTGCTATTGTGATTTCATTTTTCCATTATCTTGAATTCTTACAGAGTATAGACGACAGCGAATTTGTTCTTTACGACGAAGAAGAAAATATGGATAAAATATGAATATACGCTAAACGTTTTATCCTGATCTCTGTTCTAAGTCTCATTTGAATATTTTGCACGAAATTTTAAGTATGAAATTTTGCACGAAATTTTAAATATGAAATTTTGCATTTATATCTAACTCTTTTAGATATGTTACAAACGATTGAAGCAATGATATGTGACAAGAATACTGGGCGTTCTTTGTCCCTCCCCCATTATTTGAAGGTAGTATTAATTGGTTCAAACATCGAGAATACTTGGGCATCTCGTCCATTGTGTTGCAGGCCCATACTCATGGCATTATTAATAAAAGCGATTTTTTTTGGCCTGTACTTAATACTTGAATTAAATTTTTGCAATACGTTGTATTAAATGTAATTCATTTTTTTCTGGATTGAATATAACTTATTTAACAGTTATTAAATTATAAGTATTGTTCTGTAAATAAATGATCCACTTTGTTAAGTTTGATTCCTGGTTGCAGTTTTTTTTTGCAAATTACAGAATAAATTCGTTAATCAACATGAACTTGATGCGATGAATGTAATCTTTTGGTATATATATATCAATTGAAATCAGAATTTTTCATATAATTAACATTTGACTGTATCTCTTCAGCACACATAGCTTTATTTGTGATGTGTCTAAACAATGTTTTTGAATAACTCAATGAATTATGGTCAAAATTCAGATTGGCCTAGTTTTAGTTACAGGTGTACATGTACCTTGTTTTCATTTTTGAAAAAGTGAAAAAGGGGGTTGGGCAATGTAGACATTGACCAGTTTGCCACTAGATGGCGTCACAAGTGCAATTTTAGATTTTCAGCAGTGAAATGGTCTAGGGAGGTGAACGTCGTATCTGTGTGAAAATGAAGATCAGTTTAAGCTTTGTTTTATTTATCACTGTATGGATTTGTTTATTGGGAATAGGCCAGGTAATGTAATATTCAGATTATAATGATAGTTTTGCTAAATGTCGAAAATCTAGAGTTGTTACGTGATATGAAGTAGGCTATTCAATGCAATTTAAGCCTAATTCAAGTCTTATGACTTCTGTTCATATGTACATTAGATGACACCCGTATATAAAGGTCAAATACGTATGTGTTCATGTGTCTAATTTTCAGTACGGCTCAGCATAGCGAGCGATAGGCGATTTTATGTTGACGAGTAGCCTGTTTCGTGTTTTTAATCTGGTATACATGTATGTAATGGTGTCAGGACAGATGCCCATTACCTAATCGGATTGCTCACTATCGCGTGGGAATGTATTTGTCTGTGGAAGAAATGCCCTAAAGTAACCTTGGAAACTCGCTCATTAATTTGTCGTGCACCATCTGAAACCACGTTACTTATATTCTTGATATTTTTATTTATTTATTACTTATTGTGATTACAGAGTCTGTTTGAAGATAAACGATGTAAGTGTGTTTGTCCAAATACCAGCGTTGTCAATGGTTCGGATACAGACCGAAGGATTTATATTGGCAATGTACCTGGTCAAGATTGGTGTGTATATTCAACTACATTATCTACCATGTTATTTACATCACATATCAATATGTGTAATCTAATTGAAGATGTAGGGCTATAATTTCATTTCATTAATCGTTCAGCAATTGTGAGACTGTGGTCATTCCCATGACAACAAAAATAAATGACAAAGAATTTTGTCCGAGGTGTTCGTGTCACTTTGAAACCAGGAACACAACTACAATTCGTGTAAGTGATGTTGCAGAAATGATCCTTGCTCTGTGAAATTCAGACTCGTTGAAGCTCTTTGCCATCAACATTTTGTTTTTTCGATTGCCATTATAGATTGTCGTCATCATTGTGATATGGATCATATCATTGCTAGTCATCTACATGCTATTCCTAATGTGCTTGGATCCACTGTTGAATAAGCGTGCAACCACATACCAGGAACATACAGATGAAGACACCACGGAGGTAATAATTGAATAAAAACTTTCGTATATTTTCACCTATCTTCAAATTGGGGTTTTAACCTTAACCTGACCATAACTACCTTTAATTTTGTACTAGTTTTTAATTTAGTCTCTGAAAGCACTAGCATTTTTTAAACTCTTGTTCCATGTTGCAGGTGGAATCTACTCCAATGCCATCAACATCTTATGCTCCCAGTGGATCGAACGTTCTCAATCGTGTTGGTCATCAACAATTCAAGTGGAAAAAACAAGTGCAAGAACAACGTAGAAACATATATGATAGACATACTATGCTAAATTGAGTTAGGAAGAAAATAAAACAACCATCACGCAGACCATAGGTATGTTACCAAATCTTCATTCACTTAGCTTTACCATTTCATTCGAGTTGGTAAGTCGTTGTAGATTCAGTGGAATTCTGTCCACCCCCAATTTTGGAAAAATGCTGAAGATTGTTAAAAGACTAATTCAGATTTAAGTATCCACAAGCAAGATCTTCTAAGTACATCTGTTGAGCATAATTCTGAACTTGTCCAGCTTTGAATGAACCCGCTAACCCTTGGTTTAATGAAGAATTTGAGTAACGAACGTGGCTGTTATTGCCTCATCTGCATTGACATGGGTGCTTCTGTGTACACTAAGGTCTGTCAAGCACTAGCTGACATTGCAATAGATGGTTGGGCGAAAACATTAGGCATGCAACAAGTCTCGTTCTAGGACATTGTTGTATGATGTACAGTGAAATCATTTCTGAGAATTCTTTTACAGTTTTTATAAAGTGAGTTCTTTTGTGAATGGTGTGCTAAACATTAGCTGTGTAGTCTTTATTCTTATAAGCATGGTATATGTGTTGATTAAAGTGACTTGGTAGCATGCTTAGCAAAAATCTTTCACAGACTGCTTTTATCAACTGCATCAAGTAATAAATATTCAACCCACATAATTTATATTCATCAAGCTGCTTTATTTACATAATACAACTTCGTATTTTCCAGTGTTTGGAATTCAATATCATGATTGCTAATCTTGGATAATGAAAATTTTGGTAGCTACATTGCCAATTGGTGTCAGCTCTAATACTGTTTATGAATTTTGGTTAAAATTTCTGAACCAGATAGGATGGTATGTGAACTGGTAACCCTTACAGCATCTCTGGGACCTTCCCCGATGTTCTGTGTAATTGGTTCCCATTGGACAGCTGATGAAAGATGCCCTGTGGTTGCTTGGGAATATATACGGTCTCTTCTTGGACGTCCCAAATTGATTTTCTCGAGTACAGCGCAAGTAAAAGTAGTTTTTCATTTAGTCGCGTCCAGGCTGTTTTATAAATAAATGTAATTGCTTGGTTTGCGAATTAGGTAATTTGTCCTAGCTGCTCTTAAAAGTAAGGCTTTCCTTGACTGAATCAAGGATTTTGCTGATCTTTTTTCCTTCTGCATTTCCACCCTCTGCAAAGACTGATTTTCTGCATCCATCTTGCATTTAAGTACTGGTAAAACCCTAATTGTAAATCAATAACGAACGTGAAACTGAAAATGTTTCATCTAGGAATATGTTTCTCACTAACAGGTCATCTAAGGGTCAATGGAAGGTATAATTTAATTACAATGGTTAAAATAAGATACATATGCTGTTTATGTGCCGGTCAATTTGGAATAAATACCCTGATCCTTCTCGGCTATATTCCTTTGTCTTGTACCTATATTCCATGTTGCTTCTGGTAATCGGAAATCTCAGAGAAACTACGGTTGTGTATTCTTTAAACGTTAAATCCCCTTGGAGATAATGGCCCTGAAATGAGATAAAACTTCTCACCAAAAACTGAAAAGTCATTTGAATTATGCATACAACGAAAAATCTCGTAACTAATGTTTTTATTTAATAAATATAATCATAAATCATAGCTCCAACAAGAATCATTTAGAAATCGTTCAGTTTTTCAAATATATTTATTTTTAATTCTGTGATAATTATTCGTTTGTTGATATAACTATAAGCATGTTACTGAAAGAGGGACCATTTTATTTTTGAGTCGCGATAACAAAAACGGGGTACTTAAATAAATGAACTGACAAACACTGAGAAATTTAATCTTCGTTTCAAAGTGGTACTTACAATAACAACTTTGTATGTAATTTCATAAATTATTTTGAGAGATGCTATAAACTTAAAAAGTTAACATACATAACATATATAATGTTGATAGCCATAGAAATAAGGTTTAAATTAATTCACAAAATAACAAGAGAATCTTGTTTGGGGATAGAGTCGTTTTACATCCAAATTGTGAGATACATTTGGTAAATACATGTACATATGCATTGCAGAACACAATAATTAACCCACGTCCAAAACCTTTGTGAAACGGATGGAAAACAAACGCAAAATAGGGTTTGCAACATTCCGGAAGTATTTGCCCGATTACAATTTGCAATAGGATCCCTCTTACAGTGTCCATGAATTGTTTTAACCAAATACGCTTGACCCTTTTATAGCAAAAAATACGCAAATGTTAAATTATGGACTACAGTCGAATCTGATAACGAAGTCTGAGGGACTTGTAGTGTATTATGGCGAAATTCCATTTACTTACATAGCAAATTGAATAATACTTCCATTGCATTTGTATAAACATTTTATTATGCTGATGTCCCAATCCTTTCAAGTGGTCATCCGTCTAACTTTTGTGCACCAATTGTTTGCTATGTTGGTTTTATGGAAAAAAAGTGCTGGATCGACCATTTCTTGCGTCGAATCCTACAGGTATTCCGCCCTTTCTATGTTCGTTATAAATAGTTTAGACTGTAGTCGTCCTTCCATTAGCTTGTATAATTTGACACATATGAACAAATGATTTTTGTTATTTTCACATTTATTTTCAATCGAGCGGACACATTTCAAAGTCTGCCGAAACGAAGGAAACGGTTCTGAAGCTGGCTCGCTAAGTTTTCATCGAGAGATCGTCTTCGAATGGAAACCTCGTGAACGGATCTTGGTTCCTCAGGCTGAGTGGACAATTCTTTGTTCAGCCAAGGACTCGATAGAAAGAGGACCTGTTTCATATTGCTCTGCACGGGCAATTTCTCAAAGGCCTTGTTTTCATCAGCCTCATCAAAAGCCACTTCCCTCTTAGCTTTATTCCCTGTTCCTTCTTGGCTCCTACCTTCTGTCGTGGAGACATTTGGAGGACCACTACGTTTGCCGAAACGTAAGAAATTTCGATTCAGCGAACCCCTCTTGCCACTGAACATGTTCTGCCTATTGTAATTTCTACCAAAGCGCAGGAAATTATTGCTCAATGAGCCTCGTTTTACTTTTGCCCCATTTTCCTCCATTTCGAAAGCCCCGGACCCTCCAACCGTGCTACCATTGGCGTCCATCTCTACCAGAGAATCGTCCGTCTCATGATTCTGCATATCGTCTGCTTCATTTTCGGCCATTTCCGATCGCAGACGTTCGATTGCTCTTATCAGGTTGTCTGAGGAACGCAAATCCGTACTTTCGTCATTAACCGAAAGCTTTTCAACCAGCCCCATATCTGATTTTTCCCCTGAATTAAAATCGTACTCCGCGTCTTTGCGACCAAATCGCAAGAAATTTTTCTGCAGCCCACCCCTTCCAAATCGCAAAAAGTTTTGCTTCAAATTTCCACCTCTGCCGAATCTTAGGAAATTCTTGTTTAGGTTGCCCCTGCCAAAACGCAAGAAATTTTTGTTTAGTGCCCCTGCTCGTGACTCTCTTTGGTGTCCAGCATTTTGGACGTCTTCAGGCAGCGATCTTGCGTAACGAGAAGATTCGTTGTATCGTTCAACAAGATCCGGCTTTTTAACCATGGTTTCTTCATCGCTTTCACCATCCACTGTCTTCGGAGTTTGGTGGCAGCCTGTAACACAATCACTGTCCTCCTGCTTTGCACTGGGTAGTCTCAATGAGTAAGGAATGGGCATTTGTACATCGCCATTTCCACCTGCAAAAAAAATAGCAATAAGACCTACGAGTAGGATTTTATGACATAATGAATTGAAAGAATTAGGCGGTTGATTTAGTTCCAAATAATTTCAAAAATTATTTATGGTATTAGTAGGATGCTGTATGTGCATATCCAGCAAAAGTGGGCTTCTCTGAATAGCTCATAGGCTTTGCGGTGCAACTTGCAGATACATTTATAACCTAATTTAACCTAACCAAGATTAGCCTAGCCTAAGCCTATTGGTTATAAGTTTAGTTACGTTAGATTAGGTTAGGTTTGGTTATGAAAAGAAAAACAATTTGCAAACGGCCAGCCAAGCCTTTGTGTTGTTAAGGGAAGCCCACTGCCAGCGTAGGTGTACACATCCTGCTAATATCATTATTTAATTGGCCTGTGACTTAATTAATCTCAGTAATACTAGCTCATATAATTTATTCGGCTGCATTATAAATTGCAGATATTGGCTAAAGCGTTCTGTAAAATAATAGGGGAGTTTGGTGTTTAATATGGCAAATTGATAAAGCATCTTTATTTCCATGCAACACCTGCAGTATGAAGGGATTCAAACAGAATGACAAAAATAATGACAGCCTTAATTATAGGATTACTGAAATACCAAATCGGTAATAATGATGAAATTGGCTCATGCAAATGAGGAGGGATGTAATTGGAACCAAACCGCAAGTCCACGTGTTCATTCATGAAAACTTGTGGGTTATTCGAGAATTATAGGTTGTGATGGGCAACTGCATAATATTATGCAATTACCATTCATATAATTTGTCCATTTGACACGCTTTTGTGTAAATGCTTACGCAACATTTCATTTACCTCATACTTTACATACATGTACATGTAAATAACCATAATGCAATTTGTCTGACTAGGACCAATAGATGCACTTCTGCAAGTGACATTCCAGAATTTTTGCCAGTTCTCAAGGTCATTGTTCTTCACTGGAGTCAATTCGCTTGTTCTACTACACTGTATATGAAAGTGCGGTCTTCACTCTTCTGCGCATACTTTTGTGGTAAGGCCATTTTTCTTTTCCTAAATCAATTGACTACCGTACACTAAGTAGTTTTATCATTTGAATGGCAAATAAACCGAATAGGCCACAGCTTATTTTATTGAAGTGTACTGCTTTGATGGGGTCATATACATGTAAGTCTAAAGAAATCCATTTTAATATTTTTTGAATTCTCTGTTACACATTTTAGCCTTGTCTTTTTCAGTATAGCGGAAATTATATGCTTTCAGTTAAGTCATCTTTGTTTTCATTGTTGTTCTAAGAAAAGTCCCTATCAATAATAATTATTCAAACCCCTCTTCCCCCCCCCCCCTTAGACCTGGATAATTTGAAAAAAAGTCATGGAAATTAAAACAGCCTGGAAAAGTCAGAGAAGTTTGAAAAGCCATAAAATATTATCTAATTGCATATTATCTAATTGGATATATTGCCAGTGCGAAAAATAATGCATTGTAGGTGTACACTTCATGTGTTTGTAATTAAAAAGTCGAGGGCCGGCATGTATTTAATTCGATTGGTGCTTTCCGCCCTCAGAGGGAAAGCCTTTCTTTACACAATATTTGAAGGTAATTGGGACTTTTTTCAACGTGTGCTCAGGTATACGAACTATCAAACGGGCCATCTGTTAATTGAAATGTTGGCTCTAGTCGTAAAAATCTAATGGAATGGTTGTGTTTCCGTGGGTTTATTACGTGCATTGAAAGTATTCTGGTAGATTTGTACTTGCGATAAGTATTCCCCTAAGAACAATTTCGACGTTTTACTCTACGTATCTGCACGCATGAAACTATTCGTGAATTACTTGCAAATATCACCTGCCATATTTTATTTATTCGATTATTTTTATTATCCATGCAAATAGTCATGCATTAAAACTGTTTGCTCTCAATATTAAACTGTACATCTCAATTGTACATACATGTAGAGTATCGCAGCACCAGAATTGTTAGATTCAGGTTTTCTGTAGTTTGTAAAAACATCTATACAAGTAAGACGTCACTCCCTGATGTTTTTTTATAAAAAGAGCATGAAAAGCACGTTTAACGTTCATCTGATTGCACGTCTAGTGTAAATAAATAATACTACAAGAAATCGGTATGGTATATAGCAGCTCTGATAGTTTCAGTTTTCTGTATTTGCTTGGCTCTGGCAATGTCAGATTGAATCGTTATAAAGGGCTCGCAATGTTTCATTTTTGTTTCGGAATAGGTGAAAATAACGTTTGGGGAAAAAATCCAATATGAACATAAGCTCATTCATTGGATGAAAAATGACGCTATTGAAGACTATCTTGCTGCCCCGAATGCCGGCAATAAGCCATTATATTGGACAGAAAAGTAGCGAAAGTATTGATGTAGAAGATGAAATTACAAATCATTGCCGGATATCTTTATTACCCCATCACCGCTGGACAATAGTGAGCTTAGTGTAGTTCTGAAATGGACAACAGAAAATGCGGGGAAACAATGGAGATATTATCGAGGACTATTGGGCCTCTTCGGTATCGCCGAATTGCGGTTTTTAAACTCAATATTGCCTTACTATAGAAAAGCATTATGGAATGAACTCGTGAAATTTCACTGAAGTTATCTCCACCTTTTGAGAATCTTAAGAAACTGTGATATGCATATGCAATGTCACATAACATTTTGCATAAAAGAAATGAGCGTAACAGTATCTTCACCGAAAATGAGTTTTTATGTTAAGAAGTCGCCGATTGATCCATAGAGGAAATATTCTGAATTCAGTTTGCTTTCTTAGAAAATTGCCATCATTATTGCCAAACTGGCTATTACCAAAAGAGTAATTCCCATACATATAACGTATGGAAATATCTCTTAGTGTAGCGATATTCTGTTAAATTGTTGGATTGAGAATTGTTTTGAATATGTGATTCTGCTGAAACAGCAGTTCAACCACGCTTTCAAGACAAACTGAAAAAAGGAGGACGCCCCACCCCCGGTACATAGACATGTTCCAAGAGATTTGTTTTTTCTTCTTGTTTTTCTTCATTTCTGAAGCATTTTTCCTATTTCTGAAACTGCTTAACATCATTTTAGGGAGCAAATTTCACTCAAATTCAATTCCAAATTTCATCTTGATGTTAGCTTTCTCGAGAAGGTAACATTTTTTATCGAAAGGAAAAAGCCATCCTGGATATGAGAATATAGGCTAGACTTTCGTGTATATGCACTGGAATTATGCAAAAAAAAAGCTCTTCAACGCAATGAATTATTCATTGGAAATTGAACATAAGCTGTGCTGCACTACAATGCGACTTGTGCATGCAGCTTAGAGATAAAAACACTGCCTACCCAGACCCATGTCAGAAAAAGTCATTCTCACCTGTGGAATACCACCCCTAAAGAGTATATCGCCATGAGTGTCAAGTTTTGTACATTTACTACCCTATAGGCTGAAAATAATTGAAACACTTGAGATCTGTTTAGGTATACATTGGGAGAAACTTTGTTTTATGAATATTTATTTTTCATGTTATTAGAATTGCATTGTTGCAGTGAGCAGAGTTGCAAACTGACCCTTGGCTTTCTTTTTGCACTCGTGGGCATTGTTATTATGTGGGCGTCGAATTTTACGCCAGATAATACACAACTGTGAATCTAATATTTGAATAATCAATACTTATGGACGTAAAAGTAACTTTGCATACGCATATTGCACACTAATCCCAGCAGTCAATTGAACCTTCACACTGCTTTATACACCGTTTGATATGGAGGTGAATGGTGAATAGTGGTAATGCATTTTTTCTTCAATTTTTTTATTATTATTTCCTATGCATTGTGCAAGAAAAATTCATAATTTATTGAACATTTTATTGATTTTATTCGAAGTACGTCTGCTTTCTTGGCCCATGAAATACACCCCTGGGTATACTGAATCTACCATGACATTTGTCAGTTATTTTTTTTGGTCCATTTGAATAGTTGCCATTTGCCTCGGTGCATTGCTGTGTCATCTCAAATACAAGCAGCTGTCCCAGGCAAATATATGCACACGTATATTATGCATGCGATTGACAACGGGGCAGCAGGGGTTGTTCATACAGTATAAGACTTTCTGAAATTGTGTCCTTCTCTTAATGTTTTGGCAGATTCTCAGAGAAAACATTTTCCACTTTAAATCTAAACAACTGTTGCAGACTACAAGTATTACTTTATAATTCATGATTTAAGAAAAAATAATGGTTGCTTATTGTTACTTGAGGAGTTTGAAGTATATAATATTTCGTGCAAGAGAAAATTGTCGTTGTCTAGATTGGTCGTCCCACTTATATTGGAATTTGTAAATCGTAATACTAAAATTTCATTAAATTACATTGGCGGTACATTGTTAGTTCTGCCCTCGTCTCCCTCGGGAACCAATTATCAAGGTGGAAATGGAAAAAGCATTCAGTATAGACAACGCATGGCTGCAATAATTTGAAAGTTTTTACATTATACATGGGATAGCATTAACTCGTATTACACATGGTCGTTAAATATTTAATATTTTATGGGCCCTTGTAATTAATAGACGTATGATTAAACTGAATACATTACCGCCTTTCATCCTGTAATAAAAAATGTATGTAGCAAGTTGAAACGAGACTTTAATTTATTATTCCTCTTTATGAATAATTTTCTACGTGAATATGTAGCCCTTTAGCTCATGTTTATTTTTCCAAAATTAGTTTTACAGGCTCGTATAAAAATTGTTGGCCATCGTATTCATGAGTCAGTCTATACCAGGTGCTAGCTGGGATTGCCAACTCCGTACTTTCAAAGTAAATCGTTCTTACTGCAGCAAATATATTGGTGACACTAGGAGCATTATTACTGTCAGTTTTGACAAATACGGTGCAGTACTGATAAATTGATATTCTATTCTCATTACTGACGATTATCCCAATTTTCGGATAACTTAATGTCAGTATCGGAATAATGACAGTAACACTGATCGTGTAGGTTCGACATGTGACATTCTCATTTAGAATGTAGAACAAAAGTGTACATGTATGATACATCGTTCTAAAGTCCTACTGATGTAAGCCTTACTTACTGTCTGTTTTACGAGGTTGACTTTCCGAATGACACGTTGCTGCACTCAAAAACAAAACCAGTGCGATTAGGTTGATTCTGATAAAGCATAGTGGACGAAGTGGGTGTCTTATGGATGAAGCCATAAGTTGTTTACCTACGATTTAAAGAAAAAAAACATTGATCAATACATAGAATAAGCTTGGTTTCGTTTTTTTTCGGAGTTTGTATTTGGCGCGCAATATACAAGTGTTCAATCGTTGAATATACAGTAGTCACGTGCCAATCACGCGCCAACTTTAGATGTATCTCAAGCAAATCAACCATTGACAGGTAATTATTATTACTGGTTAATCCAGTAGATAAAATGATAGATATTAAAATGACTTCGTAAAGGCCCTTTACAGATAGAGATGAAACACCAAGTTGACAGAAAGGTTGCCGTTTTTCAAATCCAATTTACCTATGCCCAGCTAAATGGGCCGGGTTGTTAGTTTACATTAAATGATTTTACTACATGCTGCGTTGGCAAACGCGTTTAATTTAGCACTTTTCATGACCGCATGCCATAATTTTTGGAACAATATATAAGCACCAAAATGAGCCCTACGGCTTACATACACAATGTTCCCTTTGGGATAAACCTTAATTGTGACAACATATGAATATGATGCACGCTATTTAATGACTGCGTTTTACGTGCTTTGGTAAATAAATATTATATGCATCCATGAATGACCAGATTAGAACTTGCTCGGAAGCTTATGAAAGAACTACGCCTATGTAATTTGTTGATTACATTTTTTCCCATAACATGTACTTCTTGGATGACACTTTGAGAAATCAGAACACTATGATCATTTGATTGTATACGTGTATTTATCGGGGGTTTCCATATGTAAACTTTGCCAGATTGTGGTTAGTGTATGAGAAATTAATTGGTTATGAATGTCTCGATGATAATCGTAAGCAATTCTTATATCCTGTATTCCAGGATTACAATGTGGATAAACAGAAGACGATTGCAGAGAAAACATGTGCCGAAATCCTCTGGTCATATCTCATTGTTCGTTCACTACTGGCAGTGGAAAATGATCACTTGCCTTTATCATTTTATGTCATATATGTGCCAAGAAGGCAACTGATATTTAAAGCTCTGTTGCAACACCAGTCTGTCCAGTTCATATATTTTCTTTAATATTAACTATCGCAAAATTAGTCGAAAGCTCATTTTAATGATTAATCTCTCATAGCATGACAACCGAGCATCTTGGGCTTTTGCATGCCGTTCTTCAACGTTATTACGACATTAAAACAGACCCATTCATGTCGTAAAATTATTAAGTGATCACTTGAGAATAGACATTTATAGTACATTAGGCTTTAACTCGCCCAAGCATTGCATGCGATCTGCATGTTAAACGGATAAATTGCGGGGCAAGCCTAATAAAGCCAATGTTCAGACGTTTTCATGTTGCGAATTTCTGTAGGATAATCGAGTTATTTTTGGGTTTAAAAAGGCTATTGCACTGTTAAGACTGGTACTTTTACTTCGTGTACACAAACTATTCTTTGAAGAATTGCAGGGAAATGAACCTTTTGTGAAAGTTCAACCCTTAGTTATCATGCATGTTTTCATGTCAATTTAAGTTCTTAAAGTTGTAAATCAAATTTAATGTCCTTTTCAGCCTATTTTGGGGTGTAATTGAAGCGGTTTTAATGTGACATTTCATTATGGTTGTATTTTGTTCACAGTAACGAATTGAACATGTAGCAATAAGTGATTTCTGCCAAGTTATATTTTGAATGCAAAACTATTAAGACTTGCAAGTGGGCGAGCAACTCCATTTTTTTTCAAACCGCTCTCTGTAATGGAGTTATTATATAATTAACACGTTATCTTTGATAAATTATTCCACAGTGCGAGCACCACATGGGCACACGCGTCCCATTATGACACCCTTATTCCGTGACTTTTGCTCATAAACAAAGGCATTTACATTGCACAACGTGTCCAAGAAGAAAACTGCGTAGTCTTGCTATTTAATCAGAGTAGTGCGACAGATTCATAACTGGGGAAAAGTCAAAACTTGAAAACCCAACGTTCTTAAATGGTGAAAGTATGTAGCTTTTTATATTGAAATTCGTTTAAATGTACATGTATTTGAAATCGAATTGCAGTGAATATGCAGTACATAAGTTGACATGTTTAATTTCTTTTTTGGTTTATTTACCAAAATTTGACCTGTTTTGTTTTACGAGTTATAACCAACTAACTTCACGAGTATTTGATATTTGACTTTTGCATAAGAAATTCGTGGTGACCTCTCAAAAGTCAAAAAGAAGCATGCCTAAAACACGTATGCAATTACAGATTCGTTTTAGTAACAATTACTCGATATAAAAATGGCTAGACATTATCTTAGTATAATGGCTTTTAACATGTACATGGTATACGCACCATCAACCACACCCTCGCCCACTGGATTTCCATACACGTTAAATTGCAGATTGTCTAAGTACATGCAAGCATAGATCCATGAAATGATATACAGTATATACATGTATAAGAACAGAAGCAACTTTGTTTCTGTAGTCTAGAAACGACACCAGGCTTAATTTAAGTTGAATCCGAATTTATTATTAATATCCGGCTCGAAAATGCACTGTTACGTTGGTTGTTGGTGGAAGTTGAAGATAATTTTAGGTTATTCAATTTGGGAAGTGATAAATGAACGTTATCATTCTTTCCTCTAGTAATTAATGGATCGTGGTGGCATTTTCAAGTTTATCATGCCCGCATATATTTAGGTCATTGTATTTAGTCACAAATAAGTGAATTTGCAAACAACAATAACTGTTGTATCACAAGGCGGACACTATAAAGAACAATGTATTCCCGTTTTATCGAACCTTTTTTGATTAAAATTTTGATCACTTCGATGATTCAAATCGATTTTGTAATAATGGCAATGAACCAAACAGCCTTATGTTGGCGGTTACTTTTTTGTTTAAGTTTAGTTTATTTCAACGTTTTATTTGATAATGCGCCACAGTACTTGGTTTTAACTCATTCTTAAATGGCAAAATTGCTCCTTGCTAACTGTTTAACAGTCTTAATTAACTTATAAAAGTCCCCATAAAACGCTGGAGAACTGTTTGAGTAACACAGTTGCGTGACAGAATTATAAGGCGGGGATTATTTTTGTGAAATATTAATGCAATCAAATCCAGGATTGCAGTTGGTCTTAATACTTAAAACATAACATAGCTTAAAATTATATATTAAATCAGTTGAATCCAAAGTAACAAATATAATCTTTAACTATAAAGCATAAACATGTACACGTATAAATAGAAAACAAGAAATACACGTAATAGCGAATTTTGAATGGCAAATTTAACTTACATGTATCCAATTCAATATTTTGTGTCTTTCTCATTTTTTTTGCCATTTTGCGCTGTCTTCTGTGTAATTTTCTTCATTGGTTTCTATTTTATTTTAGTATGTGTAGGCTATAATAGATTCAATGATTTTAGTCATATTTTCCTTCAGGCTGAGTTCTTATAAAGATCTGTTTCCATGCAAACTTGATCTTATAAACAGAATATCCAAATAAAAACCATTGCAGAGTTTTCAGAGCAAACAAGCTTTAATATTTATTTACTCGATATATTTTTCGACATTTTCTTGGCATATTTAGAGGAATTAAATATTAAAGATATTTTTATTTTTATATTAAACTTGTCTTAAACTTATATAAAAATAAAATATTAAGCTTATTTGATTTTATTCTTATTTTATGATAGCTCTGTTACTTTAGGTAGATAAAATTGGACTCAAATTTTACCAATGCTATTATCGCTGTTGTTTTACTTGCATCAAAGTTCTCTAATCAAACTTACTCGTTTCCGTCTTACTTTCGTTTCCTTAAATGTTCCCTCTTAAACATTACAACTATAGTTGTGTGTTTTACCGCCATTCAAAGATACAAAAATGCTGACACGAAATTATTGTATTGCTGAAACGTAGTGCTTCTTGCCTTATGAGTGCGGTGTATATGCATCAATTATTCCCTCGTATCTCGGATTAAGACATAATTACAATATGCCAAAAGAGCTTTAATCATATAGGCTAATGTACATCAGGACATTGTATTTTTATATACCTTATCTCGCTTCTGCTATTGTTTGTCCATGTGTGTAACTAAATGCATTCCGTAATTATAGGTCTAGGTCCACGAATTAATGAAGCTAATATTAATCCAAATTTAAATGCTAGCCTCGCTGTTATCAATGGAATGCTTCTGTTTGACTTTATGAGAATGGCAGTACATGTCGTATCAATCATCTTCTCCAAGAATTACAGAGGCGCTATAATGCTACCGATGTATGTCCGAATGGATCTATGTCCCGCTAATTATTATCTTCTGGGTGGATTTTGGGAACTTTATGCGATGGCATTGCATGCAAAACCCGCCATCTACGCTACGTCCTTTAGATAAGCCCATAACCTTACGAATAAGTATTTGCTCGCTTCCTCGCATTTCTATTATTTATTTCCCTTGTAAACGTATTTGTCACTGGCGATTACGTCCTATAAAGGGTTAACCCCGTATGGACACATCGCCCATCGCTTTGCTCCTATTATTTCATTAAGCTTCTTAGCTGAAATCCCTCGATATATTAGGGCAGATTAACCGCAATATATGTCTTCTGACCCTTATCTTTTGACAAGATGCTGCATGCCTGAGACTTTGGGACTTAAGTGTCTGGACGTTTCCACGAAGGATATGCTTGCTAGCCTAAACTGACATGGCGGTTTGATCCGGGATTATCACTGTGGCATGAATAACTTTGATGAATTGTTGCTTATGCTAACATCGTGGGATTAGTCGCCGGGGATTTTGCATAATTCGCTAAAAGCAAATTATGAATGCATAACTGTTTTCATCATTTCCAGCATAGAAATGCAGTCAAAAATTATTTGAACATTGAAGGTACATATATCGCGTTCATCCTAGCAGCTCTACACTTTAATACTTAGTCAGTCCTGTTCGTCGAAAATGCGGTAATAAATAAACTATAACTTTAATATGATCAAACAATTAGTTAATGAGGCACGTTTAACTCTCTTAATGGCCATAACGGTTGGACTTGTTCGAGCATATCATACTAGTCGTGGATGCTTCTATGAAATCTTCTAAGAGTAAATTAAAACTTCGTTTTCATAATTACCTGATATATATATATAGATATCAGGAATATCATAATGGAATTATTTTAGATTAATACTCATCAACCAGAAAACTCGGGGTACAATGTGCATGTACTGTAGTTACAGTAGTGCGCTGCCCCTATGGGCGGCAATCTTTACATCCTCACGTGCATGTATATCTGCCATATTATAGGGCAGCTAATCTTAGAATTATTCTAAATTTCACTAACATTTCTGTTGAAACAGATAAATCATAGAGAGTGTACTTTAGAATACATCCTGCTGCAGAATCGACACTATATGAGACTTTGTAGTAAGATAGGTTAGGTTAGTATAAACAGAAAAAAACAAAACAGGTTAAATTGCTCCTGCTATTATAGGTGGTATTCTTGTCTACTAGACAAGTAGAGTTGAAATATTCACATTTTGTCTAACTTGGAGAGGGCATATTCTTTATCCACCATTGATTTATTCGAAAATGTTTAAATTCGCATTTGATTATTTTTTTCCGATTTTCTGTTTAAATTCGGATTTGTGTACCTATAAATAGTTTTACATGTAAGCTGTCTAAGCTTTGTCATTTTAATATTTAATTTTGGTGCATTTGACTTTTCCCCCACTCGTTTAATAATGGCCTTGATGACGGAATAAGTAAAACAGATCAGTGTCATTGTTCCGGAAAGTGTTTACATGTATGTATTATATATACGTACATTTAAAAATAGTTGACTTGCACACGCCATCAGTATTGATTGAGGCAACTTTTATTGTTTTGTCGATGCATCATGTTACATGTAGTCTATTTAAAACAATTTTCACAGACCCATTACAAATTCATGATCAACGATTTGCAATGGCTATGGTGTGCTGTAAGTTAAACGTATAATTTGCGAATTTCAAACGACTATGACCTTACTCCAGGTTACGCATTAAATAAATAAATTACGTATTAAAACCTCTATCGATCCACTATTCCATCATTTCGACCGTCATCGACCATTGCTTTTGATATTTGCAAAATGCCCAAAACTAAATATTAAATCACACGATGACGCTTTATTAACAACGAAGTATGTTTCAAGTTATAATTATTAATTGCATTTGCGCATATCGTGTCCCTGGAGAAATTACCTTGCTTTTGTCGTGCGTCACGTAGACCGACATGTCATAGTTTTTGTCAAGTTGCGCTGTCACGTGAATTCAGTATTTAACAACTCCATATGTAACGGTCATTTTCGATTTATAATCCCGCTGTACGGTGCGTTCGTTGTTTGGGGCGAATTTTGATAATTTTGATTAGGCAATTATTGTATTACTGCTGTCACTCAGCGGGCTTTATCGACGTCCCCGCCGTTATAATGCCAACAAATTACCTTTGAATTCAGATAATTTTAACAGTAATGACATGTGTAGTTGGACTTCAATTGCATAATTTTGATAAGCTTCATGAAAAACGGAAACGATAGTCGTATCTCTGTTATACAACCCACTGCCAATATATTTAAACTTTTTTAGTATTGGTAAACTATATAAATCTGTCAAATAGACAGCAAAAGTTGATCGTTACTTTGACACTTTATTTCATGGTCAGAGTGCCCTAACCTCTGCCACCCTGTATGCCTGTAGGAAAAGTGTTCCTTGAAAGTCCAATATGTTGTTGGCTCTTACATTTGTATGATGGAGTGCAAAGTAAATTGCAACGAACGTGTGTATGCACAAGGCGATGCAAATTAAATTATTTCCGCAAGTAAGTACGATGACTGTTGTCGTATATTAAAGCTTTTCGATTTACGTGAACACAATGGGTTGTTTAATTTCTGGCTGAGCTAAAATGGCCAACAAGTAACCATCGTGTTCAATTTTGGCTCAGAGTGAAGTACCTGTAGCTGTCAATTGACTTTTTAACGCCCCAATCTCCACTCTTTTATTAGATAAACGTTGATTTCATCAGCTCTCGTGGGTTTTAGACCCATCTTAAAAGTTAAGAGAAAGTTCACTTCTGATTTTAATTTTTTTTCAAGAAGGTAATTAATTAGACATGGTTGGTTCAAGGTTAAAGAGGGACGTCAAATAGGACAACAGCTGGGGTTCTATTTCGATCAATATGCTTGCTTCATCAGATCGTCTACCAGTCATGGAAGTCATGGAAAAGTCATGAAATTTACATGAGGACCATTCACTAATTGTCATTCAGTTTCATGTCTTCACTGTTGTAGATAATAATTATGAAATTCTCTATTTAATTTTGACATAAAACTTTGTCGGCCCCATATTGTAATATTCATTGAAATTTTTTTGAAGGTATTGAAACGTCCTGGAATTTGCAATACCAAATCCAGTATACACCCTTTTCATAATGTGTAGAATTCCTCAAACCGATTACTAATGAATTACAAAAATACTTCAGATATATTTTTGTTCTGTCTAGAATCTTGATTCTTCTTATGGAAAATAAATTCGGTATATGGATTTCATCCCTGGTATTTGGCTAAGTTAAATTGAAATTCGAAAAGCTTGAAAGAAATTTTGATGTTTTTGAAATTTTACAAGATTGCATCTGGTAGATAACATCACTTGTTATAACATTTTGTTTTCTAGGCCGTTTGGATCAGTGGCATGTTTATGTATTATCCATAATTAATATCAAGCAGTAAGGCGGTCCGATAAGGAATATGCTATGATATATTGTCGCGTCAGCAATTTTGATGACGCATTATGAAAAAAATAATCCTTACTCCGCCCATGTACAAGATTGAGAAAAATAATGGAATGGAAAGCGGCTTATTACTGCATCAGAGCGTGCATACCATTTATTGGAATGGTATAGCCTAAATGTACAAATTTTACTTGCATGTACAGTATATTCCTATTTGGAGCACATCGATTTACAGTTAAGGTAAAGGATTGATGTTCTTCTGATTTTAAACGAGATTTGGCTGAAGAATCGTAAATGAAATAAACCTTATTTTTATACTGGCTATCTCTTTTACTCGAAAACTTTCGTTATCTTTAATCACGATCATTTCCTGATGCAAACATAGTTTTTCACTTTTCATTAAAAGATTATTGCTAAATGTGAGAAGACCGGGTCTGCTTTAAAAGAAACGCTTAACTTAATTATGCCAAAGATAACATAAGACGTTTCACTCTTATCGCATTCGTTTTTTTATCCTTCTTAGGCATAGACATAAATTTTACCATAATATGGAACTGATATTTTCGTTAGAACCAAAAATTCAACGAAGTATATCCGAGCAAAAAACTTTACTTAGCCTTTAATTGCTTTTATATGATCGTGCTTAATGTCCTTTATTTGATATCTGACATCGAGATTATTGTTATAACTTATTGGTAGTTAAACACAATCTTCAATTGGACTACCGACTGTTATTTGATCGTATTGAAAAAACACAGCTGATCCACTAGACTGCTAGACATTTAACAATTCAAAGTCCTCCCTATACATGCACACATATCATAAACTTGGTTTGGCAATATGTACTGCTTCCTTTGTCTATATTTTTGGTAATCGTATTCCTGTTTCGTTTTTTAAATGAAATATGCTATAAAATGTTTTAAATTTCAATATTTAATTATTACCTGAATCGCTGTTGTTACAAAATTCACGAAAGTTTCTCTATTCTATTCTGTTCTATAAGTTACCCCACAAGCAGCACCAGGGGTGCCATGTGGTAGTGTCAATATACACAACCTTAGTCCTGATAAATTTTTAATTAATTAAGCCCAGTACAGGGAATTACAGAAATTACACGGATTTTTTTTTTACAAAATTCTATTCTATTCTATTCTATTCTATTCTATATGTTACCCCACAAGCAACACCAGGGGTGCCAATCACAGGAGAAAGAGTATGTGTTGGAAAACCACCACATGTACATGTACGTTTGAAATTGGTGAGGTGCCGTTTTAATCGACTTTTGCACTCACAATACACTATACCTTCAGTATAGTACCTGCTCCAAACGGACACATATTATCATAATATTTATACACTGTAGTTCATTTCAATTCAACTTGTCTAGTATACAAGGATGACACCTAAACTAACGTAACAATGTAATTTATGATTTAAGCTTAGCTTGCCTTTATCGGCAATCACTGCCAGCTTACTAGCGTTTCGGATAAACCCAAATTAAGCCAAAATTAATAATCTATGACAATAATTTAGTAATTACATCATGTTTTGATACATGTTTACGTTATGGCGCTTTTAAGTATTATTGTACATGCTTATCTCATGTTTTTTATCCCTATTTATTGGAATATTGGTATGAGAAATAGCAAAATTTGTACATTCCTGAAGTTAAAATTGTTGGGAATGTCATTGTGAAGACATGAAACAGAGTTAAGATGTACTTTATGTATACATGTACTGTATAGCCGGATATACACATTACGTTTTGGTGTGACAACAATATTAATTAAATTAAGAGAAGTTAAGCCAATAAGACAGGAAAGAGTGTTTATGTTTTACGATGTAATGTACTGAGTAGGAAAAGACTGAAAATGACACACAATCTTGCACTGTGTATTTTCTGTGCTTAATTGCGCATAAAATATAAATCTCAGATTTTTATTCTCAAACTTTTTCAGTGGAGATGTGCTAACGTCGTTTTTCGTGGCTTACTGAAGCGAAATATAAGATCAGTAATTTGCTGCGTAGGGCAAACTCAAATTATCGTAAACGGTACATTGTAATACATGTATGACTATGCCCACATGCATGATGCATTTTGTATCATCGTTTATTTGGAATCAGTAGAACAATTTGTGTCAATATGCGGCTGATATCAAAAAAATGGACAGGTTCATATGTGATGACAAAGATAATATTGGTATATCTCTCCTGTTGTTTAGTACCACACCCTTTGCATTAATATAATGAGGTATTTTTGTATGCTGAATATGGGAATATTGCGAGCTCTGACTATGAATACCTGTATCTTCCAGTATATAAGTGAGCAACAATATGATATTCATCGGCATATTCGTGGGCATTGAGACTTGTATTGAGACTAACAGTGCTGACATATTGATTGCATTTACCAGCAAATAAGCATACAAATAAGATGAAAAGTTGTTCTTCAATCATATGGCTTCAATAAAACTATAAATAAACATGAAAAACTACGGCATCACAAATTTTCTGTCAGAAATGATGCGGTTAATCAGCTTGATAAAAACGATGAAATTGAAGTTGTTTTTTGATGAAATATCGTGATTTTCACATTTGATAACCTTCTAAAACAAATTTGCACTGTACTGTAAAATTCATGTTGATTACTAGCTAAAATACTCTACAGAGCTGGGTCCAATACCTTACGATAAAGCAAAGAGTAATTTCATTTGAGTAATTGTATGAGCAAAAACCCAGATTTCCTATAACAGGTTACTCTTAGGTTACAGTAATAATGCTGTATAAACCCATTGGTCATTTACTCTGTTGGCACAGCCTGATTTCGTCATTATTACAAAATATGTGAAGAAAATATCCAAATCCAGTGTAAATATTTGATTTCCGTTATCTTCATTTCGGATTCCTGGTCTGATATTGGAATTTAAAATGGACTTTTATTTCGATATTGACCAGTTCGTGCAGTATTTGCCGTTCAATAAGGGAGCCATTCCCTATGGGTGCTTACTGACGTTAGGTATGCCCTTTCTGATAGGTATAATGTACAGAAGAATTTATTTACTTTAAATATGTAGGCTCTCAATAAACGTCTCGCTATTCCGTTCAGATTGGCAGGCAAAGGCTGGGGAGCAATAGATTTGTGCGATGAACGAGGGAATTGCTGAGGATTAAAATGTTGTATTCCTGCAAACAATCTATTACTCTTGTGGATTACACTGAAGAATGAGTGGTTTCGATCATGTGGATTTGAAGTTTGGTCCTCGTCTCATTGCTATTTTTCCAGCGCATTGCGCAGTTTATGCCGAATTAGTCTCGTCTTCAAGAAAACGATAATCCATCTTTGTTCTTAATTGATTCATTCGTTATTTTGAGAGGGAATGCTTGAGAAAATATTGTGGTAAAATCCGAAAGACTACAATATTTGCCTGTTCACAGGAAAAAAACGGCGTCACTTTCTCATGGAATTTCTAAATAACGTTTTCATTGCGACTACCAATCTGGAAATCTCAGGGAATTTTATATTCAACCTGACAAACTTAAAGAATTTGAATTGGGACCTGCAATCGTGTAGTATCAGTAAGGCTTACTCATGTAAATGAAGCTCCATCATTCCCAATAATTAAGTCTCATTACTAAAACATTTAACTCCTGATTTTCTCATGTGTTATTTTCCATTGAACAAAGATGTCTTGGTCAACAAATACTACGATTTGAACTTAGAAAAACGTGAATATGATCCTGAAAAAACTTGAAAAACTCAGGGAATTTCATTTTCAGAAATCAGTAGTCACCATGGTAATTATGAGGGAGTTTGAAGGCGTATACTTTGGATACTTTTTCTAGCTTAATGATGGAAATAATATGAAATAGTGAAGTTTTATATGCAAAGGAAGGGTTGAGGATTCTTTTTCTAGTTTAACCTGGTCAGAGCTTCTTTCAGCCTGGCTAAAATTTCTGAATGAAATTTCACGTTAGCCAAGTATTCCCGTCACGCATAGGAAAAAGCTATTCCTACCCTCGTAAAAGCCCCGTAAACTGAGTTGAAAAAGACCGAACTTGTGGCATTTTAGTTCATCAAAGAAAGGGCAGGAAACGTAACTTTCAATTAATATTTGTACGCTTAATTACATTTGAATATCGTCAATGGCAGTGGACCTTCATTTCTCCTCCTTACCCATTAGCTGAAACACTTAAGCATTCTGTTATGTTCAACCTTAAGTGCCGAGAGCTCAACGAACCATCTAGATAAAAAAATTCCCTTCTAATAGTCAGGTTGAGCTCAGGATTGCTATAATAAGCTTAAGGGGCAGTGTAAAGCCCTAAATAAAGAGAGAGAAAAAGTACCATTGATGTCACTACCGTGGTTAATGGTTAATAGAGGATGGGTAAATTAATTAAACTATCTGCTTTAATCTGCGTTGTGCAAAAGCTCGGAGAAACTTAATTTTAATTTGCCACATAATTTCATAATATTTAACAGAAAACGTCAGCCAAAAAGTATTCCGTAAGTTTATGGAATAAGTCGTTCCCTCCATATTGTCATTAATTTTATTAGACAAACAGCATTTCATTTTTTATCTAGAAAAAACAGTCAATACATGAATTTTATGTATTTGTGTTATTTAACCTAAATGTTTTAGAGAAAATGTAATCTGCTAAAAATTATTCAATTTCATAGCCATTAATAAATTATTTTTGTTGTACACGGTGTGCGACAAGTTCCCTACCAATAAACATTTTTGTTTTCCACCTACATGAATATTTTACAAAAAAATATTTGCCATTGATTGAAGACAATTTGTTGAATTGACATGGGATTTGCTAAGCCAATTAATTGACTACACAGATTAAGACAACAAATAACAAAAACACATCTAATTTTTTATCAATTTTCTGGTATAGTTTGGATGATATTTAGATTTAGTGGTCTATCAAAGCATTTGATTATTCTTATTGATGCAACTAATAATCTAAAAGTATAATTTATTTGAATGAAAACCGTACTTGTAATGGTATGCAAATAAGTTCGAAAATATACAGTGGATTTGGTAATACATGTACCGGTATATACTTCAACGAGTACAAGGTGCATAAATTGTATAGAGAGTATATAAGAAATGGAGTAAATTTAAAGACACAATTTATGGAAAACAAGGACGAATTTTACAGTGACATACAGTACATGTAGTGAGGAATGTTTCTGCCTTTCCAAATTTACTCGCACTAATACTTACATGTACATCCTCGAGTTCTTTGCAATTTAGTTGTAATATACATGAAGGTCTTCACTAAACATCCCTCTGAGCGATGTAAAAAGATAGCGCGCCATATAAATTAATAATAAGAAAGAAACATGAACTCTGGATGCTCATTTCTATGTGCTCATTAACGGATATTAAAAAAGAAAAACAATCATATTTGTGGGTAATATGACATTGCGTAAATTTTACGTAATACAATAACGGTTTTCATTAACATCAATGCCTTGTAGCAATGAAGCTTCTCGCGTTGTAAAATTCCCCATTTAACTGTTACGTAGGACACCTTGGTTTTTTTTCTTATAGTATTAAACTATTAATCGGTTTGGATCGTATCTGACCTAAATAATTTTAGGACTTCTTTCATGGATGATTCCTTACCGTGTTGACGTCAGATAATTGTTTGGGGCGAATTTAATAGCTTATATTAAGTGCATGTGTATGTAGCACATTCAGGATCGCACTACCAAAATCCTTTGAAACCTCTTAAAATCCGATAATTTGAATACATTTTTTGTCGTCTAGAATTGATATTTGTTAATATAAAATTCAATAATTGTATATTCAATTTGCGAGCTCGTATATGCTGTATACTCTGTTGATTTATTCTAGTGTATACGAATCTGGTAAAACGCGTAATTATATGGTATTTGATTTTGCGGCGCAGGATTTGACAGGATGTAGAGTGGTTCGGTAAAATCTTGACATTATAAAATTTTGAAATGCTTTTAAATTGGCCATAATAAATCGACTGTTAAATATAATTACCTTTTGCTGACTAGTGCGGCTGCGCTGTTTCGTGCCATTCAGCATTAATCGTGCGCCACAGGTGCACTTACTTTAATAATTTTGACAAAATGGATTTAAACCATGCTAGCAATATTAATTAGGCTTCCAGTAGGCTAATGAAACGTTTGGGAATATGATGTCTGCGTATATATTACCGTTGAAATATTGCTACAGCAATAGTGGTTGGACAGACTGCCATAATGCAAACACTTCCATTGCATAACCTTGCACTGCCTATATTGCCTACTTAATTAATTCTACTTTATTCAGCATGTTATAAGTTGTGCGAAGGAAATTTTTATTCATATTTTTGAACGAATCTCAACTGCTCCTTTTTGCATCACAAAATCGTATTTCAAGTCATTGCTCAAATTGAAAGGACAAATATGAGCTATAGGCTATTCTTGGAATTGCAAATGTAATTTCTTGATCGACTCAAACGTTTTCCTGTTCTTCCTAGAGCGGAATATGCCTCAAGTATAATAACGAAGATTTTGTAATGAATTAAAAATAGCTTTGCATAAAGCTGGTTTGCTACTGGCTATATTTAGTAGAAACCCCAAATTTACCATACATACAAAGGCCCCAGGGCAGTTTCTAGGTTATGATATCACGCTTGAATTTTTTTTCTAATTAAGATGTCACACATCCCCACCTTCCAATGTTATTTTTTTATACAGCGTTTACATGCAGCTTAGGTTATGCCTATTATTTCTTTACGAGAATATTACGACTAAAATCCGGACTTTTATGCGAATATTGTAATTATTGTTACAATATTTTTGATCAGAACTTTATTAAGAACAAAAAGTATTTTATACAGCATTATAATTCAGCTCAGTTCAGCTTAGTTTGGTCCTACTATTTCTTTCGGAGAATATTACTACAAAAATGTGAACTCTTTATGCTAGTATTATATTTGTTGTTACAATACAATATGGGAGAAATACCACTGTCACAGACTATTGCAGTTCATGTTAACTCTAATTAAACAACGTTTACAATGTACCGATATTTGTTCAACCGATCACTAACAATGTGTTCACACCCTGGTACGTAAACAAGTATGAAATCAAGCAAATAAAATACTGGAAATAATTGAAACTGTATCGTATTGTTCGATACATTCACGGTAGGATTCACACTTTCTGGAAAGTCGGAAAAAATCAGAAAAAGTCAGAGAAATGAAAAAGTGTCAGGGAATTCGTGAAAATTCATGCAAGGTTTCGGGGAATCGCAATAGTTTACATCAGTTAATTGATTAGGCATCATCTTTTATAAAAACTTGACACAACATCCATCATTTTCCTTATTTACAAAAAAATCATGTAAATTGTCAGGGAAATTACTGAACAGCTGTCATGGAATGTCAGGGAAATCGACTTGAGAATTTAAGTGGAAACCCTGCACGCATAGTAATTTTAAATTGCGTCACGAACAATTTATCTGTTGGCTGAAGGATCATATTTTGACTATATAAAACCAAATATGAACATTCCCAAGCTTTGAAATTAAATGAAATAAGAAAATATTCGGAATGATTGAAAAGAGAACTTGACTTACCTCTTGTCGTGGAGACGGATAAACTGATTCTCGTCTACGTAATGTTTCAACAAAAAGAGAAAAAAAATGTTGTTGAAGTTCGGATTTGACAGCCGTACCTCTGCAAAGGTAGATTTGGGAATTCTCGTTTCTCGAATAGATCTTTTCGAAATGGCCCCAAAAATAATGCCTTCCTCTTCGTGCAGTGTGTGTATCAGTTATGCTCGACTGCTTGAACCCAATTGCTTGCCAGCAAAAATTCAGCAAGCTTGTGCCGTCAGAGGTGGAATTAGTCTTGGCTCTTGGTTGCCAATATAAAGCTGGGACCCTCCCGTGTGAACATGCACCGTATAGGCACCGTATGTGCCGTGGAGGAGCTTTATAGCGAAATGGAAGCGTTTAAATCCCACGGAAAACTTTTCCTATACACATTCACCTGTTTGGGACCAACAGCAGCGAACCTGGCGGATGATCACAATTGCTTTACTGGATTGTCATTATGCTTCGCCCACGACTGTTGACGTTGCAACTTGCTACTGTAGTACCAAAGGATGCACGGGCTGTTACTGTTTGACGAAAAGATATAAATGATTTAAGGCGTGGTTTATAATTCTTTTTGCGTTAGCTGCGCCGGTGATTATCTGTCTTCAGCGTTTTAGCATAGTGGAATGGTTGAACCTAAAAGTTGGTAAACAGCCTAATTTAACCCTTTTTGAATAAAAAAACGTGTTACATATTTGCTTTTTTGAGATAAGAGATTCACCAGAAATCATCCAACTTCTTAATATTCTACTACATGTAATTCTGTACATAATCGCTGATATAATTTGCCATCGAAGCTCGCATAATCGAATTCGCAGTCATTATGCCTGCATTGAATATGCATTATTAACGCAGAGATGCTATTCGAATGATACAATAAAAAATCGTAATATAGCGGAAATCAATAACGTCAACATTGAACATTGGAACCATTCTGGTCAATGGCTTTCTCAATTATTCAATATTGACAAAAGCTTGACGGTATTGATTCGCCAGGCAATTTGCCTGCCAAAGAATAGTGCAAGTGCTTATCATCTCATGGCAGTATAGGCGAATATGTAATCTGAATGGAATCATGTAATTTAAAATGGCCGTTTTGTAAGACTTAGGAACCGAGGTAGGTTGTTGATTAGCCTACGCACACTGGTGCCTCGCAGTTCATGTTGGTTTGAATTTTTTAGTGTTTCAAGGATATCTTACCCACGACAAAATATAATTGTATAGGACTAGGAAGTTTTGCTAGGCAATTGAATATTTCAAATTTTTTTTGATGTGTCGTCGAACAGGGTGTCTACTAGTCGTGGAAGTCATGGAAAAATCATGAAATTTACATTAGGGTCGGGGAATTTTTGCCTTTGATTGATTCCCAAAATAAAAATTTCGGTTAAAATTCATCATTTGTCATCCTATTTTGTAAAAACTTTCGCCTACGACGTTTTTTTGCCCAATGATGTCATCACTGTGTTAGAAGCTGTTTTAAGTCTTATGAAAGTCACTGAAAAGTCGTGGAATTTGCATTACCAAATAAAATAGACACCCTGTCGAATTGATAAATCCTTAATAAACAAATAATTGACAAATTTACGAATTTTAAAATTATGATATTCAGCTTTAACGATAATAAAGTGAAATTATCCTAGTGATCACCGAGACCGTTTTGAGAAAATGTGCTGCATTGGTATTTATGAAAATTTAAAGATTGCAGTTTTCGCGGATTTCCGCTTGTGGCTCTGGCATAGATGTGAGGGAATGTCAGTTTCCAATCCTAATATTAAAATTGTGGCTTGCTTTCTTAAAAAGGTATTGTCAAATTGCTGAACAGCAATAACGTCGGAGCTCGCTGTTTTTAAAAACATAAATAACGCTGAAACTCATTTTGCGTCCGACTGTCTTGACAATTCATTTTAAATTTCATAAATAGAAGGTTCCTGGAATCAGTGGCACTAAAAGTACTAAGTCACTAGTATTTCTCCATTGTTACGCTTTACATTATTGGAAAATGAATTGAAATAGGCACATTAAAATAAACTTGAAGGTGTATAGTGAATTCAGATTGATCGATGTACGAAGGCCAAATATTCGTGTAGTGGGAGCGATGCTCACCCACTCACCAGTAAATTTCACGAAATCTTTGCGATCAATTCGTTTCCACAAAAATACCTCAGCGTGGTTCTGTTTGGTCTCTAGGTAGTTTATCCCCTATGAATTCCACGCCATTTCATGCTCGTTTTGTCATCTAGCCACAAAAAAAGTTTCATTGACCCATCGAAGCAGTTGGGTATATAATACGTTCGTGGCAATGCGCAAGTAGACCACATTATTCATTGATCTTTCTTATTGAGCCCGGAAAGTGTGTGAGTGTGGATAAGTGTCTTTCCGTGTAACTCTACCCCCTTAATTTCAATTATGCGAGGGCTGTTGGCTTCGTTTGATTGACATTCCTTTAATTTAATTCATTTCTTATTCATTTTCAATATCTATTAAGGAATGGCTGCGGGCGTGAAGCGCTGGCGACTAATTAATTGTGATGAGAATTTTAGAATAAGAAATCTTGGTCGAAATTCATTTTGATATTCTGAGACATCATCAGTTGAGGTTTGTGAAAATAAAGTGACACTTTAGCACAGTTTTTGATGGTTAATTAATTTTCAGTTGTAGAGCGTGTCGTTGAGCTTAAACAAGTTTAAAATGCTTTGAAATGTTACGGTTGTACTTCTTGGTAACTGGGATGCAAAATGGTTGCAAAAAAACAGAATTGCGATGCTTACCGAAACAGCTGTTCTGTTATACTGAGGACATACCAAATGAAAAATCTAATTTTTCAAACTAGATAAAGGCAAAAACCGCGATGACGTATTGCGGTGCATCCCACTGAGTAATGGAAAACTTGGTAATATTTACCGAGTTCCAGAGGCACTGTAAGGTTTTCTATAGTATTACTAGTACGTGCTCCCACAATCCACTGCAGAAACCGTCAATATAATCTGTTCACCTTATCAAATTCCAACGTGGTAAGCTGCTAAGTTTATCTACCAGGTTTTTAATTATCGCGTTTTTCATAGGTATGTCCTCAATATTAAATTGTCCCAAATGTCGAATTTCATCTTCATTCTAAAAAGCAATGGTGTAATAGCCGTGGCTGTTTTTCTTCGGATTTTTCCTAATTTTGAATTTGCCGCTCATCATATACAGGGTGCTCTGTTTAGTCAGTGCCCAACGAAATAAAATTATATCTTTAATATGGTAAGAGATACAATGATAGTTCTTGAAGGTA
>JAQGAF010000271.1:0-60924 GCA_034687865.1 Kryphioiulus occultus
GATTTATTCATTATTCGCAGAGATAATATGTATACAAATTTTAACATGGCAGGGGTGGGAGGGGAACTGCCCGTTAAATCTTTATCTCAGAACGTCAAGTTGCGCCAAGAGGGACATAATCCATAAATGGTACATCGACAATAAAATGTCATTTTCTGCTAGCTTTTCGATTTTCGTTAAAAGTCTAAAAATAGAGGGTATACAAGTACTGTTTAAATGCGATCTATTTTATTTCATATATAATCTCAGAAATAATATTTACGTATTTTCTGAATGATTATTTTTGCATGAAAAGGCATATGGGACAAATATAAGATTTTTCAAACCACTGTTCCACAATCATGCGGAGATTTTTCTTCCGCCTTCCAAAAATACAAATAGAGGGTGATTTCAAAAGAACGAAATAACGTACATGGCGATCATACAGTACCCTTATTTCAAAAATCAATTTTTTGAAAACAGTTAAAGTTACAATGAGCAAATTTTGGAAAAACGTATAAGAATTCCTAAAGTTTCTATTTCATGTATAATGTTTGTTTCCCAGGGGGTAACAGTATAGGCGGCGCAATATCAGCTAAAATCGAAAAAGGCGTCTATCACATGATATCTGTGGCCATGCTGAGGGTTTACCTAAACACAGTCAAAGCTATTTTCGATTGCAGCGCCGCCTGCTGGCACTCCATGTGAAGCAAATACTTGAAAAGCTAATAAATAAAATGTGATCCTTATAACACGAATTTTTTTTTAAATTAATTTTTGAATGATAGTACACTGAATGATCACCCTGTATATTTGCAATGGATTCAGTGAAATAAAGATTGAAATTATTAATTAATGTAAAGCAAATATTATCTCTTTCTAAAATCGATTTTGTTCAATGAAAGTCTCATTTGCGTTTTTGTATTAACCCGAATTCCATTCAACTCACCCAGATCTGTTGGCAATGTTTGATGTAATCCGCAATCATTTTTTACTTACTGTACATGTAAAAAATTAGGCCAGTATGCAAATTAAGCAATGTCCCAATTTGTCTATCTAATCGATTAAATTTCAAATCGATTTTTAACCATTTAAAATTACTAGAGCAGCTTAACCCGTCTGTCAAACGACAGGGAAATTACTGCTAATTAATTTTTCGGAGCGAGTATATTAATTAAGAGCTATCAGTAAATCAATCAACTTCATTACGGCATAAAAGTCGCCTAAATTAACACTGAACCTATAAATTCCATTATGCGAAAGAGCAAACTCACGTTTAAAACACGATAAAACACTGAAAGAGGTGACGAAATGAAAAGCTAAAGGCTGTGTAAATCATGGACAATAGTCCAATAAATTTAACGCGATAAAATGCCTTAGGCAAGAGGAGATATAAAGTGCCTGCACAACGTAAATTAGAAATACTGAAGAAGTATAAAGAGCTATGGGTCTTGTGATTTTCAACTCAGGGCAGATAAATATCAATGTGTTCATCACTTTTATCAGTGTTTAAATAACAATATTTTAATTTTTTGAGATTGTTTGATGTAGTAGTGGCATACACGTACTGTAGATGTACAGTAAGTCACGATGAAGTTTCACAGCGTTTTACCACCAAATGCAATTAATTCAACGCACATTTTCAATCTTGAATGCGACCTAATTTAGAAAAACCCAGTCTAAACCAGCAAAAGTAATATGTTCAATACACAGCAAGCCCACTCAATTAATAACCTATATATACTGACTTCCAGATTCGAAAATAGAATTCATTTCACATACTCAGTGTGATACATATAGATTGTAAGTAGGAACCATACAGTTTATGATGTCACACAACCGGGTCAAAAGAACAGTTCCTGATTAATTAAAATATCTCAAACGCTTTTAAAGCGAATGTACAAACATGTACACCGTATATTACTTGTTTCAAATGCTATACAGTGCATATACTGTGCAATTCATACACATATGATAAGAAACTATTCATTTGCTCTTAGGTGCCACTTACAGCCTCGACAGTCAGCTTAACAATGTCATTTTGACGGGAAAAATCCAAGCTGGTAGATATTTCACTTTGGGCTTTAAACTTGATAGTTCTACAGTACAAGTGTTCTACGTACAAATTGAACAAACCCCATTGTAAGTTAAACATTTATCCTTGCAAATCATTGCGATAGTAGACGAGGATTCATTATTTAATGGATAAATGCACGGAAATTTAATTGATGTAAAAGAAATAATGTAAATGAATGTACATTGTTGATCAAATTTCTGATTTAACATTTAAACCTATAGCGTGCTTTACTTGGGAATGTTCAATATTCTCGGCTTTGCGTGGACGAAAAAATAGTTGGAAGAAAAAAAGCCTATTTTCAAAACATTACTGACCAATCTTCTGCCATTCTCAGGGTGATACAATATAGGATTCTGAGTCATTTTCCTTGGATGGGTACTCTCACCCCTTATATGTCTTTCACCCCTATCTAGTCGTGGTCTTCACAGATTTCTTGTCTGCACACATTTTGGCAAATTCGATGAATCGAAAACAAAATTACATTTTGGAAACTTTCAGAGGGAAAACTGTACCATTATCTGCGCTTAGTGTCAGTAAACAAGAATGAATGTCTTATCTGTATCAAAGCCAGAGAACAACTCTCCAAAGTGCAAAATATCTTGCATAGTATACCATGCAAGGATGGGGGGATGAAGAAAAAAAAAGCTGGACAACATGTTTGCGTTTGCTTCACTATTCAACTAATGCATTTCTATAGAAGTTAAAAACCTTATGTTGGTAACCTTAGAACATTTTTGGAATTTGCTGGTGCCTGGAAATTTCCACAGAAATGAAATATGTTGTATATGGGAAGAGGGTCGAGTGATCAAGTTGAAGCAAAATACTGAAATGTATGTAAATTTAGGTTTGCCAGTTAAAACATTAAAACCAAAACATTACGTACAAATATCCTGTGTAGCTTTCTTTGTGGCCATACTCACAACAGATATTCACCAATAACAATACCAGACATTGTGGGTGAAGCTTTCAATTTTTCATAATTAATAGCAAACTTAAGTTAATTACCAGAGCTAATATTATGCTCCTTCTGCCCTTCATTTCTCCTGTAATAAAATGATATTCCATTATATGCACACAATAACTCCGTGTATTACACTAAATAATTAACTCAAACAATTGCCCTACTAAATTGCCGTACTAAATTAAATTGTGAGTTGCATTTCGATTTACATAGTCTGAAACAACAAATTGAAATAATTTCTAAGCGAATAAATTCGTAATTAATTTTAGTTTTCCTTATCCCTCAATAGGTTAACGATAATTTGTTCCAGCTAACACATTTACATAAAAACAAAATTGTCTGCAAGATAGATAATAAAGCCAATTAGTAAGCCGTTGTATACAGGATGCATTAAAGACGGGAGATTGTGTGTCGTACGTATAGGAATGTTTGCATGCTTAATACTAAATACACGAGGAAAGCTAAGGAATTAAAAATTCTCGCAGATATAATATCAGCAATGAAGCTTCTTGAAAGTAAATTAGTTTCACAAAGTCACAGATGAAAACAAATTGTATATAACCCATGCATACCAATGTAGGCCTCCACTGCATGTATTGCATATACTGCTTATGTACATAATGTCAACTTTCCAATTTAATTACACCCATGCAAGGTACTAAAGAGAAGAAGACTATCTTAAGCTGAAACAATATTAAGTATCGAAGAATCAGGATTCACCAAAAATCCATACTAAAAAGATAATTATCCTCAAACGAGGGTAACACTAACACTTGTACTGTATAACGATATCGAACTTCACAAATAATTCACAGATAAAGGCGGTGTGCGTAGCGAGGGCAAAAATGACCCTAGTTGTTATACTGTATTAAGGTAAAAACTGAATTTTGACGATTTTTTTTTAAAAAAGGTATTACGCCATCAAACATTGATAATTAAAGTGTTCAAAATAATTCTTTGACGTTATTTCTCAGGGTTCTGAAAATGCAAAGTCAATACGATCGGCTTAATGTCGATAGGTTACAGCAATTCTTAATGCGCATACATGCATTTTTTGTTTGCAGTCACTTCTTATACCACTTTCTCTAGTGGCAATGGCAAACAGAGGTGTCATAGGGGTAATCAAGACTTTTGTCGAAAGGCAAATATATCCACCCATGAGAATCAATAAAGATACAAGTCGAGTGTTTCAAGCTCTTATTCAACCTGAATGTTTCATAGTATGCAAGGCTGCTATTTTTCCGGAAAATTAAGCAATGCAAATACCGTGAGGGTAAAAAAGATTGAAAAGATCGAAATGAAATCGTGCGTTATTCAGAATGGAAATCGAGCTGAATAGGTCAAAAGTTTCACATACAGGTATATGTAGATGCGTACATTACCCAGAGTTAGAGATGCAAGAAATTACAATAAATTTCCAATAAACCTATGGTGACCTTATACTGCTTGGGAAAGGTTTATTAACTTTGTCTGTTGGGCACGTATTGAGCGAAAGGTACATGCATGTACCAGCAGTTGTGAGATTAAATTAATTTTTCGCAACCCCTCTGTTGTGTTTATAGCTAGAAGAGACTAGACTGTTGTTGGAAATCCCAGAATACATAATAAGTTACATGTAGTATAAAAAAATTAACGATCCGATTAAATAGACGACTCAGGAACAGAAACCCTGAACTGCCATGTGTTGTCATAAAGCGATTGCCTCTCCAATTAAGAGTTGATTAAACTGGCAATGAATATTCCCCAAACTTTACACAACTTCGACAATTGACACATCCACGCATATTATTTCCTGAAATAAGCACTTGCACATAGATGGGTAAAAACAACTATCGAATTTAAGGGTAATTCACCTCGTAAATGAGTTTATGTTCGGTTCAATGAGCAGATGGTTCCATGCATGCATGACAGAGCAGTTGGCAGAAGAGTATTTTGGGGCCCATGAAGACAAGCTTAATGGGGAGTTTGTGTATTTTAAATATATTGTTAGGGATGTTCTTCGTGAAGGCAGATGCATTAGGCGTTTTAGGCAGAACAATGCATTTTAGCACAGCTTGCTTCGAATGTCAACAAGACGTTATATGCAGGCTTAAGAGTCTAAGAAATCGGATTACGTGCCAGAATCATTGATTAACGCAATGACCCAAAAAAATTCGACATACCCTTTTGCTAACGTGAGAATTATTTTTATTAAAAATAATAATAAAATTACTCTATAAACAGGGTGATCATAAAGTCTTCACATCATTAAAGAAATTAATTTTTAAAATATTGTAGAGTTACAAGGAAGAAATTTGGGGGAAAGTAGAAGAACCTCTAAAGATTTTTTATTTCATGTCCTTGATTCACAAGGAGTACCAGCAGGAGGCGCTGCAACCGCTAGAATGAAAAATGGCGCCTTGCTGGGAAAAGCTCAATGTGTTTTCTGGTACAATATATCATGATACCAAATCACCTATCAGTGTTAAGCGCAATTTCAAAAGAATTTTCCACACATATCTCGATTTTTTAGTTTCTCAACAGCAACAGGTCAATAAACCAATCGATGAGTCTGTAAACTACTAGTGAAATAACGGTCCGCTAGCTAATGCTTTTAGATTTCTAAGCAGTTAACACAGGCTTTAAAAGTTATTATTTTCTTTGTAGGGCACTGCTTTCACAACAGGAAAGTTATTGAGCTTTTAGGTCATTCGAGTGAAAAAAATATGGGAGCTGTGACCTCTAAATTTATAGTCCAGTGACTATAAGGCAAATGGTCCACACATAAAACAAGATCACAAAAGCCAAAGGAGTAAATCCAATGGCTGCTGCACGAAAGAAGTCCTGAGTTTTATCTCCTTTACATGTGCTTTTATTTCATTCGACAAAGGGCACGAGAAAGCTTCGATGAAACAAAGTTAAAGACAACTTTCTGTATATGCTGCACCATGTGGTGCTATGAATTATGGATATAACGTGTTGGATTTATTAACACACTGAAAGAACAGATTCGAAAGAAATGATTCGTTAAAGTTTGCCAAGAAAAAATTCAAACTGAACAATTTTAGATTACACGTACTGAATTGATGAAACGAGTTTCAGGTCGATGACGTCCACATTTTGTTTTATCCAAGAAGCTTTTAACAATGATTTTTTGGAAAATGATCAAGTTAAAATGCCAGTCTTAATAACTTGCAATTCTATCTGTTACTACTTTCAAGATTGACAATTTTTCCGTCAGTTTTGCAAAGTAGGCTGCACTATTCATTGAGCAAGTTTGCGGAGTTTTATTCTATTAATATTGATTGTGCGTTCGGTGGTTGACATTTAACGGCCTTATATTATTGTAAGCGTCACGTCAACCAAGGATCTGAGTAATGCAGCAACGTTTAATATAAACACATTCATTCAATAACCTCGACAAAAGTTGAAAACGCAATTCAGCGACTGATGACAACGTGAAGATTGAGACTGTCTAACATTTTGCTCCTTTAATAACAGAGAAAAATGTCTGCCTCTTGCCTAAAAGCTGTCATAGAAGTCATACATGGCTTCTGACATTCTTGGAATAAAGAAGAAAGAGAAAGATATGAAAAAGAAAACATCATTATTACTCTTGGCTGTCCAGAACTACATACTGTATATGTTTAAGAATTAGGGTTCCCACAACATTTTTATATAACACAAAATCCCTTGACTTTCCAAGGTTTTCCAGGTTTAAAAAAATTCCCTGACCTTTAGAGTTGTCCCATCGGCCAATATAAAGTAAATAAGTATCTGCCCTTTAAATTAAATATTATTTTTAATTAATATGGCCATTGACTATGGCGATAATTATTAAATATAAATAATACAGGAATACCCATAACAACACATAACGAATTCACATTTTAATTTGAATTTTGAATTAGAAGTACTCAGAAACTCAAGCGTTTATTTTAATTTTTGCAAATCTCGATACTGTCATAACGAAAACAAATAGAAGGACACAACCTGCCATTTTGGAGCTTTCTTTCATTATGTAAAGGGCTAATTCAACAAAAATCCACAGGACACATCTTCATCGATATCTGAAATAATTTCTGGATTGAAATTATAATTAAAATTGGGAAATCCCCTGATATTTAGAGAATTTTTTTTAATTCCCCTGACATTCCCAGATTTCTCAGTCAGTTATAAATCCCCTAAATTTTCCAGAATTCCCAGGTTCTGTAGAAACCCTGATGATTCTCAATCAGGTATGTAAACTCAACAACAGAGTTAATGTGTTAAATCTCAGCTAAAATGTACATGTAAATATTTTGAGCCAACCAATTGCTTTCCAAAAGGGCATCACACTTGTACATTATATACAGTATCTACATCAGGTATTGTCCTTCAAATGGCTCATAAAATCTTATAATGTAACTAATTATAACAAAAACATTCAGAGAGACTGTCCACAGTGCATCAATTCTCAATTGAGAAAACATTTCAAAGCAGCAGAATGGGCATGCCATTCCTGTTTGATATCAGAAGTAATACTTCTCCTGGATCATAATCACAAACTCATATCCACCTAAGCACGAGTGAAAGGAATTGAAAATCATTTTTATTTGTTTGGCCATATGTAAGAAAGTATGAAAAAAAAGTTTTATTTTCCTATAGTAAAAAGCATTTCCACCACAAACGCTCCAATAAATGGGTAAATTCTACCCACTGAGTACATTCTGGGATATTTATTCAGACAAGTTGAGCTGCAAAATGCGTGAACAAACACAATGCTTAGTCATTTCAATGGCATCCTCACATACTGTACATGTATGTGCATACACTGTCTTGATATTTTTGCACGCATATATCTTCCTTTAAAAAGAAATGCGGTATAATGTAACAAAAAAATATATATAATAGTACAATAAAAATGCGGTGTGAAGAAGTGAATTATTGATGAGATACACTATATTTCCAATTTATATAATGTAAAAGTACTTTGTAGCGTCGAAATTTGGTTGAATAATTCATATTTTTAATGAGATAAGATGTTCTGAATCAATGTTAATTTAGTTTCTCGGTTGCATCTCTGTCAACTCTTGTATGCCAGGAAGTAGTAACCGCCTTTAATATTTAGCTCACGATAAACACGCCATTTTAAAAAATTGGAGAGGAAATTACGTGCTCCAATATCGCTGGTTGTTTGTTTGCATCAGCGACTTTTTGGCTGTAAGCAAGAGTGACATCCACTTACCAAGAATTATAGACCACAGCCATATACATGTATATCTCTTACTATAGCGGTCGGGCCCGCACGTAAATATTTAGTTGTAAACTCCACTGAAATATGGGAATGAGTAGTCTTGAGAAAAACTTTGGTGTCACCCTACATCTTTAACGACAATCTCCAAATAAACTAACCAGGGTCCCCACATGCAGTTTTAGTAACATAAAATCCCCTGACTTTTCCAGGTTTTCCAGATTAGAAATTTAATTTCGCCTGACCTTTAGTTTTCCCAGCGATCATTATTACGCAAAACGAACCCGCCTTTTACAATAAAGATAATTATAGATTTTGTATAATAAAGGAATTCACGAAACATCGAAGTACAAACGCAATTTTTTTTTAATTTAGATATTTAATTAGGAGTACCAGATGCTCGAAATGGCAAATTTCGATATTTTCACAATGAAACCACGTAGAAGGAACAAATCTGCCATATTGGGGTTTTCTTTCATTGTGCATAGGGCGAATTCGCCTAAAAGCCACGGTTCATGCTATAATCAATACATGGATTCAAATCGTAATTAAAAGTTAGGAAAACCCCTGACTTTTGGAAAAACATCTCAAAATTAGCTGACTTTTGCAGTTTTCCCAGTCAGTTACAAATCTCCTGACTTTATATACAGTAAAAATATATACAGTACATGTAGTTTGAGAAAGGCGGCCTTTTCATTGACTAAGTTTTAATTGAAACCACAATGGTGAAATTTGCCATTATGTTTGCGCCATTCTGGACAGAATAAAATTTAGCTGGTGCAATAAAATGCAAAAGTGTAGTCGATGTATTCAAAATGTGCTCCAAATGATGCCCAGTTTGAGGCTAGTTCGCAGCATTTTTGGAGGCACAGCATCAAACAGTACTGAAAATGAACACCCTGTGTCACTGGTAAGGTGTTTCATACTCCTAGTGTCCTGCACGGCATTTATGAGTGGATGGAACGTTTTTTAAAAGGAAATTTAGCAAGTTGAACTCCTTGGTTTTCTCTGTATTCGTTGAGAAACGACGAGATTTATTTCATCTTCCCCTCAATTCGCTCTAGGCCAAATTTCATCGGTTTTTCGAATTGAAGTAAAGCGATAAAGCGGATGTCAATTTTGCTGAGCGCAATAGGATAGGTGAATGTGACAAATATAGTAAATACAGTCAACCCAATAAATTAAAATCTGTTCCTCACAAACAGCCTATAGGATGACATGGCGTTATTTTGATCACGTGACTCATTGTATATCCGAGATGATATACAGTCTCAGACTATGCATTGTCTGCTGCAGCCTGCAGGATTGTAAATATGCAGAAGACGGAGGCAAGAACCTCTGAGATTTTGAAAATGTTCTCCATAAGAATGGTTAGGAGTGACCTAGTAACCAAAGGATACATCGCTATCGTCTTAGCTGCTACTTAACTATTCATGATTCGCTTTCAGGCGAGAATGTATCACTGGACGCAGTCCACCAATAAATTTCCCAGTGACTGGACAACATTTGCCAAGAATAAAGAATGACTATAGCTGATCGTATCTTCATCTCAGAAACCTATAAATTATCCATGAATCCAATTACATGTATATGCTATAAATCACAAACTTTGTATGCAAAGCTCTTAAACTTTTAATCCAACTTTCGTATAGCACCAATCTTGTTGTGGTTGTGTATCACAATTACGTCTATGACTATGGACAATTAAGCTAAAGCAGGGTTTCCAATAAAATTCTCAAGTTGATTTTTCGAACATTCCCTGGAAACTTTTCAATCACTTCCCTGACATTTTACATAAATATTAAAAAAAAAGAAGAAAAATGGTGGAGTCCTTGAAAACATTAATAATGTAATATGGGATAACACCTTCTCAAATTCTCATCTACATCTTATTAAAGTAAGCAATTTAACGTCATTAGCATAACATTTTTTGCGTCTCCAAATTTCTAAAGCTAGAGCGAGGCTATTAGGTTGCACTACTTACACATAGAGGTGCCAAAAAATCTGGAAAAATCTAGGGTAGTTCTTGCTGAACCAGTCAACCAAACGTTAATTGCACTTTAATCTTTGTGAGTAAATATAAAATTAGGAAAGTTTACACTTACAGGGTGAAGACGTTATTATACTCGGCCGATTTTGGACACAAAAGAAGTGACTTTCAAGTGTAATTGGGTGATCATGATGCCTTATTCAAGTTTTCTTCCCTTTCAAAAACACATCCCATGGATGGCAAACCCTTCTGATACTTGCTTACTGATCACAGTCAGTATACATGCATAAGTTTAAATGTTCAAGTCTCTGGTTAAGGTTAGCTTCCATTGTGATTAGCTTCTAATAGAGTGCATGGCGCTTTAATGGATAACATTATGCATTATAGAACTGGGTAAATTAAGGAAAACCTGACAGGTACAGTATGTTCACCCAGGAACATATAGAAGAAAACCCTCGAATGATTTTTTTCTTTACTGATTTTATTTCATGATAATTTTCCCATTCATGATAAAGGATTCGTTGTACATGTTCCCTCGCAGCAATGCATAACAATGTCAAAATACATGTACAGTTTGAGACAAAAAATTGAAGCTTGGTAATTCGCATCCTTCACTGGTGATTTGCATAAGAGGTAACATAAGCAGATTTGCAGGAAAAATGTCTCAAGCGAGAAGATTTTTCATATTCTTTGTGTTTATGCCTCCAGAATAAAAGCTGTACGTCAACACGTCCTAAAGCCTCTGGTCCACAACTTATTCTAATTTGTTTTCTCTTAGAATGGAAGTGGGGTCACTATTACAATACGTGCATGCGTCTTACAGAAAACAAATTTGTTGCCTATTTTATTTCCCAAGACCCGTTTGTTGGCACAAATGACGCTTTTAACACATTGCTTAAGACATATAATTTCCCTACAAACACTACTTTAAAAAAATGCCCTAACGATTACGTGTTGGGGCAATAATTTATGCTATTACACTAGTTTCTACGGCTTCTAAAATATAATTAATCAGACTTTTCCACGGAGCAACCATTGTGCATGTAAATTGAAATTTCTGCCTGATGGAGTGAATTGGCTACTTTAAGTACTGATCAATGGCCAAGCTGACCTAATCTCTTACCAGAAATTATCGAAGCCTGATACCAATAGTACTAATCTGAAGCAAGGCAGGCAAGAGAAGCTGCTGCAGCTCTCTGAATGCACACAGCAGCCAGCCATACATGTACCTGCCAAGCATTATGTACATGTTTAATCTTTTCAATAACTTAAATTAAGATGTTGTATATTTTAAATAAAATGCAAAATGCCACAAGCTACATTATATACTGTATGCTAGAGAAAAAAATGTAAAAACGTTTTCAGGGATAGAATTTTGTTTGCCTTTAGCATCGAACCATTTACCTCAAAGATCATCTTGTATATCTTACCCACTTCCTAGCTAGCATATCTAATCGTGCAGAAGGTCATGAAGATTTAACAGTTAAGGGTGTAAAAATAGATACTCTTAATCATCGCATGAGGGCATTAAGCAGTGTACTTATACATTATATTGGTAAAGGTAGCTGTTTAAAGCGGTGCCAAAAATGTATCGGTCTTTAGATTACGCACACTCAAAATGCATTTGATTGCTATTAAACCCACTCTATGCATAAATAAATACATATCATGGAAATTGCATCATAAGATTAAAGATATGAATTAACTTAATTTTGAGGGTAGATAAAGCAGAAAGATCGATACTTCTTTAGCATCGTTTGATGACATTATAAATGTATGGCAGTAAATAGCACCGACGCCCACTCAAATGAATACATAAATAAAACAAAATTGCAATTAAACACTACGTTGGTCCAATGCATACTGCTGTTATACTAACCTAACTTTTAAATTGGCGGTAAGGTTTAACTATACATGTATAGCTATAGATTAAATTGGCCTGAGTTTTCATTAAATAAGTTTAAGCAAAGCAATTATAATTATAACGATGCCCACATTATACATAAGCATTTATTAACATTGTGAGGATGAAATATCGTGTTTAATGTTCATCCTCCAGATGTTGAATTTTTTTTTGGAAACCCAAAGACAAAACCAAATTCAATAAAATTAGCATAGATATGACGTGACGCACTCCTTTGGTTTTTAATACTAATTTACATAAATATGGATTTCCATAGTACTTTAATAACTTCTATTTAATCGATTTCACTTTTCCTCTGGCGGTTTCTGCGCGCTAAAACTTTCCAATTATATTGATCTATTAAGATCAATACTGCAAATTTCAAGGCATAATAATCTTACAAGGCAATTTTAGATTACCATTAAGCGGAAAAATAGGTATTAATACTAGAACATCTCTGCAGTGGCACGTCGTTATAAAACCAAACGTCGCTATGAAACGTACAACAGTATGAAGGTAATTTGTGACAAAGACAATTCTTAGTTCTTACCCGCAATAATAGTGAGCATGTCAGCAATGGCCAGGTTCAGCAGGTAGAAATTGGTGGCCGTCTGCATATACTGATTTTTGATAATCACCAAGCACGTTATACTATTGCCAACGATCCCAGAGATGAAAATCAGGCAATAGACGAAAGTAATCGGTATGAGGTTGTTGTAAGGAAGATGTCGAGGTCCGAGCGTTTGCACCAAATGTTGTTCGATGTCTTGATGGGGCATGGGGGTAGAATTGACGCCCGCATCGTCTCCACACCCAGCCCCATCCTTCACGACATAGATTAAGTTAGTTTCATTGCAGGGAACCATGGATTTAAAATCATCCAAGGACGATCTAATCGTCATCGGAGACACTGTCCACATTCACGTGTCCAGCGTCTTTGTTTCGACACATATCAGATGCACTTGATGCAGTTTGAAAATCACGGCAAACATAAGTTCTCTTAGTTGAGCAGCTCAAGCTGCCTGTCTCCTATAGGCAGAACTCAGCACAGGGAACTGGATCTCGCTAGCAGCGCCGAATTACACTGCCAGAGATCCAGCTCACGAAAGCAATTCCAGCATCCATTCACTCGATTCGAAAGCCACGCCTAACAAGTTGCAGAGCCAACGTCACTGTGGCTGTGACATCATAGAAATCACGAAAGTACATTAGCTTGTACGCCTGGCCAGCATTTCCCCCAGCAGAGCACATCAGTGAGGACGGCAAATAGAGCGGTGAATAAATCGCATTCATTTGGCGCCCAAATAAAACGTAGTTTTATACGGGGCTAGATAGCAGTCAATTCTGAGTCATAGCACATTTCATACCAATATGATGATGAAATGTTGTGGAATGCTTTTTTAATTTGTATCACAAAACAAGGCACATGTCGCCAACCAACCATACAGTAATTGATTGTTCAGATCATAAAGTACATTAAATGATTCTCGCAGTTACATGTATTTGAAAACCAGTCGTCGCGTCAGATCCATTTAGCCGGACGTCAAAAATACAATTTATACTTTAGGGTTCCCCGAGAGATGACATTTTCAACTTATCTGACTTTTCCAGGTTTTAAAACAAATTTTGCTGAAAACCCTGGCCATTGAAAATGCTACAATATGACATGTTAATGTACGGAAAGAATGCTATATTTATTGCTTATTACGCTTTTGCGCTGACCAATAACTAGAACTATGCAAAATATGATATTGACATGTTGAATTTCCCTGACATTTTAAAAGTAAATCAATTTCCCCTGAGTTTTCCAGGTCTGGCCGGGAACCCTGAACTCCGTTTTTGTACTACCACTATAATAATTATCTTCTAATGGTTGTCTCAAATAAAATACATCGAGATACAACTGTAAATATTGCGAGTGATTACCATTTTCCACCATCTTGAAAAAACTCAAGGTTTCTTTTTGCAATATAGAACGTCTTCCTCTATGGACTCCAGCGTTCTACGGTTACCAAGGTTGTCACATGCGTCAATATATACCTCGTGCATCGGCACGTGACTTTATTCTACGAATCAATGCTAAATTTTTTGGGCGGCAAATTCAAACTCCGAAAAACCCGGACAGACACATATTGTAACTGTATAAAAAAAAAGAAATTGGCTTCTCATTGAACAACTTAAATGTGGAAATAATTCAACATCGAACGCAAAATATCAACGTTCGATTGTGAACTATGCGGATAAACAATCAAACATTTTTGACATCGTCACATTCGACATTTTTACATTGCAGGTATAGCTTTATGACCAACGTGATTCAATGATTTATTGTAATCGTGTTCGTTTGTGCAGAAAACTGTATTTCTTTCTTAGTAGGTCTGTAGCCTACATGTACATGTGCATGCACATACAGTATCAAGATTATACGTTGGGCCCCAATTCATAAAATAAATTTCTCCTACTCACTTTGCGACTGAAATGTGCCAACATATCTGGGTCAGACTTAAACTAAAGTCGTAATCTCATATTGGCAGTGATTTTTGGAGAGTACATTTTGAGACATTAACAGACTAAGCCACTGGCAAACTTTATTTTTCGTGTGTCACTTACACACTTGCTCGTTATACATGTATTTGAGGGTTGAAACAGCTAGGTTAGTAGGTTTAGGTCACGACGTTTTATTAAAATAACTTATTGAAACAACGGATATAAGCAGGCCTATGCGTACGATCCATGTAACAGATGAACAGTAATGGGGCAAAAACTGTAAAAAAGCACTAAGATGAACGCGTCCTTCGAATTGTGCTTGAAGAAATCCAGAGAAATTCTATAAGCGTCACTGATCTGTGACAAACACATTTGGAAATAAAAACATGCGAGCTGTCTGTCGATATTTTCCAAACAATTTCGGATGAGTCGGGATGACATCAAACTGAAATCGTTGCGGGCCCCGTATTGACGCAATTTTCTTACAAGCAGATGATGAGAAAGGCACTGATAAGGAAATTATGAGTTCCAGCACAAGTAGGCATGAACTAAAATGATGGTAGCTTAAGCTTATTTAACAACATGGTGGGATACAACCATAATTAATGCCTGCAATGAGGGCATGGCAGCATACAGTATACGTGTACGTTGATATCACGTCAATGCAATATAATTAAATAACGAACTTTGTAAGACGTTTGAAGGATTTCAAAGAGTCTCTTGTCCATAGAAATAGCTTGGTTCAAATGCTTTGCTACAGTATATGCTTTTACTTGTATACTGTACATTGTACATGTGCACTGTACGTGTACAGTAGTCTTAAAAATACGCTCAAGGTCATATGATGCCCTCTATCATCTTAAGAAATTGCCTCACCATGTCTAACCTACAGATAGGAACATACAGTATTTATCACCTCAGATATTAACGTCCCTACCGAGCAGGATTGGCCTAAAGGTTATCGCTATCATTAGGGATATGTGGGTTCGAAACCTGAGGTAAACCCAGGAAATATTTTGATGGATAATTTCTAAATGCCGGCTACGACTCCTACAGGTACATCTACATGTATATTGGGGAAATCTCATAGGTCCTTAGGTGGAAATATAGCAGTATTCTGCGAAGGCGGCCGATTTCAAGCAGTTACTTCCAATGAATAATAAACATGTTACTTCAATAATTCGTTGATGAAGCTATGAAACGAAGGCTTTATGATAGCAATGGGAAAAGCATCAGCCAATCAAAATTGGCGTTCATGCCCCAGTTTCGCTATACCGCATGTTAGTCATGTCACATTCCAATAAAATGACATTCACTTTCGTTATGTCTCTTTGAGCGCGGGACACATCTGCTGTGCCTATCAAAAATGACATTAGCCACACAAAAGTTAGTATTTCATGTTTGATTACAACTACCTAGTTGCATCCTTCTGTTCATTCTGACAGAAATCGTTCTCATGAATTTCATTAAACCGAGCCTCAACAATTGCGGCTTAGTGGGACAAACTTTCTAAACGTTACACGTCCTGGCATTATTTCTACGACCTGGTTAATGACTTTATTTAACGACTCCAAAAGCCACTTATGATAATAAGGACGTCAGAGTTGTGGATAGGAGGACATAAAGGTTGACGAAGAAAGGAGTGCTGGAAAGGATTATGGTTGGGATATTTATAAGTCGCCCAGCACGAATCCGGGTACAAATTAAATGCAGGTGTACAGGTGTGAATATATATATACTGTATATAAATTATGTCCACGTACATGAATATGCCGATGTTTTTTATTCCGCCAGGCAATTATGCTTGTTTACTTATATTACTACGAAGATTCGTTTCAGTATTTTCAATTACTCTCTTATGCACATTACATGAGCTAGCCGATAAACCAGATAATTGGTATCGATAATGATGAAAATATTTTCTTTATATCCTTCGACTTAACATCACACATGTTTTCATCATTAGATCCAAAGCCAGTCAATGAGTCAGTGCATTTAGTTATGTTTCTAGTCTGTAATTGACTGTTCGTGTTCACTCTTACGAGCTTTTTACGAAACATGTATTGCAGTTGTTGCATATTTATTATGTCGCATCAGCTGGCGATTAAAGTTAATTTCAACCAGCTTTTGATAACGATATCGAGCGACACTGACGTGCATGTACCATCCGCCCTTGAAAGCGTCACTGGTTATACACAACTGTCGAGTGTTTGGAAGTTTATAATTGTTGAAATGCCTCTCTTTAAACCACGTTAAAAGCTTTTTAACTTGGGTTGGGTGCATCACTGGAGCAAATTGTTTATTTATCATGTGAACGTACATCCGGATTTTAAGAAGTACATCGAGGCTTAGAATCCATTTACATTTATCACGTCTTAGAATGAGGAAGATATGCTTGAGTGGGGCAAAAAAAAGTAGTCAATTCTTGAGAAATTGCAATGTACACCTTCACGTTTGACGTAACAAGAATATAGCTCTAAATATAAGCATACATGTATATATATGCCCTCAAATATTAAAGTGCATCAAATGGCATTCACTACATGTATAAACACTATAGAATCCCGATAAGGAAATTATGAGTTCCAGCACAAGCACAAATGAACAAAAACATAAAAAGCCTTTCCATGTGAGAAAGTAGACCTTAACTTATACAGTATGTGACAGAATGTAAATAAAGTCCAATTAGACATTGGCTATGAATTATCTGTATATGAATTTATCGTGACGTACCTATCAGACGCACTGATAATAGACCAACCAACAATATTACCGCGAATTACTGAACATGCTCAACTGAATGCAGTTCCCATCGATCATAACCATTTATGGTATTTGTATTAAGAAGCATGTCTTCTCCAAACTGGCTTATATGAAATACACTTAGATGCGAGATAATCATCCATTAATGGGTCAGTAATTGGCCAACAAGTGACAGCTTATCGGTGCCCACTCAAGCTTGCGGAAATAGTCTTAATTAGAAATCAACACAATTTCAGCATTTTCCTACAGGAATCGAATTGTGACAGTACGCTGATTCACACCACAATCAATACAACCAGTGGTGTGTGTAATAATTCATCACGACTACAGTATTCTCACCATTTACACTAATTATTGAACATTTTAAAGTGGCTGCAAGCATGCATCCATGGCCGATGGCCAAGTGGTGCATTTTAAAATTACATCTGAAGCATTCATGCACAAATTTCCTCGTAGACTGTAATTTACAATTACAACATGTAGAGCAGCACGAGTTATGCTATTTTTTCAAATAGCTTAAAAAAGGCATTCTCGCAGAAAATATCTTTTATATATTGAAGATTTGAAAGAGTCGAGAAATGGCGGACATGCTACATGCTCATCTTCTGTTCAACCAATTGCATATAACGCTAATTACCATGATAGTGTACATGTAGTTACATGTACAATGATTAGTGTACCAACAGTGACATCGCGATAAAGGTTGGTTCAAAGTTCGTTACGATATAACTGAACAGAGGTGGAGTCGAAATGAAATCTTATCTGTGACGATTAGAGAACGAATTGTTTTACAGTACAAAGTTAGTATTTCATGGATGGCCATAACAGGCCATATTTAGTTTTCCTTAAATGGAAAAAATCACTGAAACTGTAGCTTTTTTAAATAGGGATATCTTGTGCGCGAAAATTAGCTAACACGCGGATACCACTATAAGTACAGCAGAAAGTTGCAATCGACACAAAATTTCAACAAATATGAGCTGACGCCATGGTACTGATCGAAGGCATACATTTGTCACCAAGTTTAAAGTAAGTACTTTTTTCGACTTGCCTCAATTACACTTCATTAACTTGATTACAGTTAATGCATGTATTGAACACAAAACTACCGTAGAATGAAAAAAAAAAGATTTCAGTAGGGTCTCTGATCACTGGTTTGTCGATTAAAAATGGCAGATTGGTTTTATAAGCCCTTTAGTACAACGGCCAATTTTGTGCAAATTAATATTTTCTCAGTACTCATGCAATCAAATGCTTCTACAGCATTTGCTTTTACTGCTTAACTGCTTGGTGCATTTGCCCTTTATTTGCAGTTCTAAAGAGTATACTAATAAATATTAATTAAAATACTGAATGATGCACTGTTTAGATAATCAAATGTAAGCAAAATAGGGGCTCATGAGCTAGTGTTTGTAACACTATTTGATGTTTATAGCATCACGAAATTCATTTTTCTTACACCGACAACCGACCAGGTTTGGAAACGGATTAATCTCCACATTTCATGAGTATCGTTTATTAATTTGTTCTCGATGTTACACGCTACATTAACATAGCCATTAGTTTGCATTGCCACTGTCACTATGGCAATGACGATTCATAGCGATGTCCATTCAATAAAATTTCTCTTCCATAAAAGCTAAATCCATAAGTCTTACATAAAACCTAAAAAAATTGAAGAAATTTCAACTCTTCAAGGGCAATGATGCAGGATCTTTCTGGGCACCAAGTGAGTAGGGTGACTAGCGCTCGATTTTTATAGGGTTTTATCAGTTTAAATATGATACAAAATCGAGTGAAAACGAGAAAAAGCGCATGCGCGGCCGTTAAACAAACACGGATTAAACTTCAGTGCGAACAATGCAACGGAAATGAAAAGCTGTGAATGGATGTGAATGAATATCAGAGATTGTATTGCATAGTGAAAATTCACAGCCATATACATGTACATGTGGTGTCTGGATATTCAACGAAAGCGCCTCTGACGACCAAAAGAAAAATCACTTCACTTAAAATACATGTTCATGTGCAGCACATGTATCTCGGCCCCTTAAGTGCCTCGCCAATAGTTGAAATCACCAACTAAAAACTTTTTGAAATAACCCTGTTTTCCATATGATCACAATCTATGACACAATAATGGTTACAAATTTTGTACAAGTCTATACAAACCTCTCAATCTAGTTTGGTCCAATGCAATTTTTGTTGTACGATACGATGATCCACAAACTAATCATATATCAAGAATTTGATCAAATTTTAATCAAACCAAATGGACAAGGATAAAAATACTCGTGTCATTTATCAAAATATCGTGATCTTGTAGTTGCACCAGGCTCAAATGCATTCAACTGCGATTAGAGCAGGTTTTAATCAAGAAAAAAATGTCGAAAGTGTGTTTTATTCATTGATTAAATAAAGCTGAGTAAGCCGATTGCCTATTAGGCTTAGACAATAAAATAGGAACACAATAGATCGCAATTAAAAGCAAAATGAAAGTAGGTTTTAGAAATGTATTCAATATATTGAGAATCGTCAATCCATTTGCTAGCCATTAGCTAATCCATTTTGCTAAAGCTGAGGGATCAGCTTTAGCAAAATAAAATTACCTGACTTTTCCAGGTTTTTCAGATACAAAAATTTAAATGTATTTTCCCCTGACCTTCAGCGTTTTCTCATCAACCAAAATTAAGTAAAAAGTATTTGCCCTTTAATATAAATAACGCTTTTAGTCAATATGGTCATTAACTATTTCGATATTGTTATAATGAAGCCAAATAGAAGGAACCAATCTGCCAAATTGGGGGAGTGTTCAATGCGCAACTTCAACTAAAAACTATGGTACATCACACGCCATAATCGATATGAAATAAGTTGACTTTCTGGATTGAAATTATAACAAACAGTTAGGCAATCTCCTAACTTTTTGACAAATTTTCAAAATTTTCCTGACTTCCTCAGGATTCCCAGGTTCTATGGGATACGGTATTTGAACAAAATGTACTATAACATCTTTAGTTTGTTCCATAGTGATAACAAGAATGCTCTTAACAACGTTTAAACCTTTTGAATAGGCGTTTGGTTATTGTCTGCTGGTGTTGAGAAGCTATAATTATTTATTTCAACAGCTGCTGGCAATAGTACAAACGCCATGAAGACTTCCCCGAAATTCAAATGTTGTGCAAACTCGTCACCAGCATCCAGCATCCACTTTATACATTCATCTTCTTGAGTAAATAGCAGGACATTTATAATTTATAGCCACTTTGCACGAGGCTCGACCGTGCTTATCACTCATTTATCTAGTCATCAATCTTATTTCTCAACCATATTCCATCATATCGTCGTGAATATGGTCTTAGTTGTCCAACTCGTCAAATAATCCCAATAAAGCAACGAGCCACCTTAATTTATGGTACTTGAAATGCATGTCCCAATAAGCACAATCTTACACAAACCTTATCTCCAATCTATTCCAGAAAAAATCATAATCTAATCAGTACTTTGTCTGCGATAAGCATCGTCCTATCCGCATATGAAATTCGAGGCATTAATTAGTCCACAAATTATGATGTAATGAAAAAGGGATTAAAAGACAGAAAAACAAAAACCAGTTCCGTGTCTAAGAGAAAAACATCTACTGTACATGTACTGTATGTCGAGTTACTAATTGTTGCAACTTTTCAGTAGATCCAACATGCGTCCTGACAGAAAACGACCTCTGCCATATGGTGTTGTCAAAGAGGAGATCGAGGCCACCTACGACAAGTTTGCAGTTCTGGAAGACCTTCCTCAAGTTCTTGCAGCGTTTCAACGACTTTGCTCCTTATTGGACTTGAAGCAATCAAAATTCCCAACTTTTTTCGTTCAGTTGAAAAAATCCCTTCGAAGCTACCGAAAAGCAAGAAGTATGTGCGAAGAAATTTACTCGGCGTTGAAAAGCCGTGGCTACGTGGATTCTGATAATGGTAGCACACCGACAGGCGATTATGTACGTTGACCTTTAAAGAGTTTATCGATTTCTGCGCTCCGCAGCAATCTACAAATTGCCTAATTTGTAAAACCAGGTGTTGCCACCCACTTGGGAAACCAATCTAATAGGAACAGATGAGATTAGCCGAGGTGTAGAGGACCGCTTTCCGGAAGTCTTTAATTTTTGGCTCTGAGGTCATTTTTTTTTAAATTTACGTGCATGGTTTATGCCAGACAAATTTTATTCTAAAGCTGCTGGAATAGTAGGAGAGAAATACTTCACATGCCGTTTAAAGGTTACAGTAATATCGGTTTTATACAGTACAATCATCAGGGTACCCACAGCGGTAATAACATCCCATGACTTCCCAGGTTTTCCAGGTTAAAAATTTATTTTTCCCTGTTTTTTTTTTTAGTTTTCTCATCCACCAATATAAAGTAAAAAGAAACTGCAGTTTAATATAAATAATGTTTTTAATCAATATGGCCATTGACTAGGACGATAATTACTGAATTTAAATATTACAGGAATTCACACAACATCAAAGTATTAATGCACATTCTTAAATTGGATTGTTATTTAGGAGTACTCAGATGCTGTAAACGCTTTGGTAAATTTTGATATTGGTATAATGAAGCCAAATACAATGAACCAATCTGCCAAATTGGGGTTTTGTTTCATTGTGTAAAGTAAAACTTCACCTATACACATGATACACGCCATGACCAGCACATGAGATACCTTTTGGGTTAAATTTATAATTTAAAGTTCCCCTGACTTAATTTTCCAGATTGTCCAGGATTCCCACGTTCTGTGGAAATCCTGCTGTACAGACCCTTATTTACAGCATTACTTAAAGTAAAGTAAATATTTGTTATTACGGTAAAAAAGATTCGGAGAAGATCATCACGACAACTCAATTTCAGAAATTGACATTCCAACCTACTGTAAGCTAGGTTAGTACATCCACCAATAATATACATGTGCAATGTAAAAGGATTTCAGAGAAATATACTGTAGAGGTCCTTCCGTTATTTAAAGGCAACATTAATAAACAAGATCTCTTCATATTAAACATGCGCATTCAAAAGTCGATGACGCACGAACCTTGAAAATCAAAATTCATGTAAGTAGGTGATTCTAAGAAAAGATTTTTGAGAAGAGAAATCATGGATGTACTTCGGAATATGCCCTTTCCAGGGGCTAGGAAAACCAAAAAAAATTCAAGAAGCCCATAAAATGGATAAATTGCGACACCTTAGGACAGGTGCCATTGCTGTACTGTACGAGTTACAACATACGAGTTACAATATAACGAGTTACAATATAAATATTCTGTGCAAATTTGGAGCAGGGGATAATGTTTATATGCGAAATCATTAACCTATACAAGTTCTTACGAAAAATGCAAGAACTTGAATATGACACAAGAGGCATCATACCGTCACGTCACTCAATTTTACTAGATCACATCTGCATGCAAAACCCGTGTCTATATCCTATAAAGTGTGTCTGACTAGGATTTTACAAGCTGATGCATTTTTACGATGCAATGAATTTTATATTTTAACAGGTTTCAGGAATAGCAACGGAAGACTCAGAATATGTGATGGATGACAGACCTACCCCTTGTTCTGCCCGAAAGGTAATTTGGCCAGTATCAGCACATGAACTACTTTTAAAGGCACGCATTTCTTGGAGTTGGGTCGTTATACCTATTTAATGGAATATTTTAAGGTATTCATCGTCGGTGGAGGTCCTAGTGGCTTGCGAATGGCAATTGAGTCTCAGCTCCTGGGTGCCAAAGTCATTGTTGTGGAGATGAGGACAGACTTTACTCGCTACAATATAGCCTATTTATGGCAACAGGCAGTGGATGACTTAATAGGGCTAAACGTACGACACTTTTGCAAGGATTTCTGCTCTGGCTCGCATAACACCATAAGTAAATATTAATTTCGCTTCAACCACTTTTGGGTCTGTTGTTAGAAGAAAATTTTTGACGTGAACGGTCCAGAGGTTTGAAGGACGGAGGGCTGACTTACTTGACCCATACATGTAGTGTAATGAGATTTTGATAACGCTGCCAGTCCAGTGTTGACATTTACTTCCTAGGGCAAATGAGACAATTGAGGCCCAAGCTATAACGTTTTAGCTAGAATTCTTTCCCCATGCATTCCATACAATCCCAAATAAAACCAGCACGAGTTTTCAAGTTCATCAAAACCATTGTTTCCTGCATTGCAATAAAAAAGGCGACCTCAGAATGGACACTTGACTTACGAGGACATACTTGAGTGACGAGTGCAGATTTCTGTCTGGCTGATAATTACTAACAATTGTTTTGGTAGAGGTTGACAAACACGAAGAAAGAACAAGACAAAAATAGCATTAAAAAGAATATAGTTTGACCTTTCTTTATGCAGTCCCTTATAGAGGCCAAAAACCTCGACTAGCGTCAATTGACAACAATCCTAACGATAATTACAAAGTAAATGTTTGCATAAATTTTGATTGGTCAAGATTGTCTTCAAATATGATGAGCTGTAAAGTTTGTTTCCAAATATTGGTTGCCTGCTTTAAACCCAGCTTGCAGATCATTTACAAAGGTGTATTACACTGTAACATTATAATCAGAAACGATAACTATACCATTTTAATCCAGCCAGAAATAAGGTCTGAAGCTACCAAACGCTACTGTCTGCAATGCGACTGTAAAAAAAATCGCGCAATTGCTTTCTTAATCGATAGAAACAAACTGCAAAAAAATTAAAAGAACTCTGTCAGCATGTTTTGACTCGAAGCTATTTGCCTTTTTACTGTTATTTTCAAGATTTACTCTTGTTTATTCGCATAATCAATTTATATATTAAACGGAAAAAATTTGGCGCATTACGGCCTCTTCAAAAACGAGCACAACATGTTAGTGCTGTGCATAATATTGAATTTCAATTGTATTTTTCGAGGTAATGACGTAGTGGTTAGAGCTCATGAGAATTCTCCATGCAGGTTTTACGATTTTTCACTACAGTCCAGGTTTCCAAGAAACGTTGGAACCATAAAAGCAGTATAAATAGTGAGTCTATACACTTTCTGGAGTGCGGACCTCATTCGCGCCATTAACACGACAAGCAATAGTTAAAGGAGAAAGGAAATTTGAATTCAGACTGACTTCAGGTTATAAAAGTTAAGACTCCATCCCTGAAATTTGCCCGGCAAAGATATTGATTGATTCTAAAATGGTATTTTATGTCTATGGCCCCCAATAAATGGTCAAGCTGTAAATTGAAATCATTCCTTAGCATTGTAGCACGAATCCAGGTTGCAGTATTACAGGATCAACATTATATAGTTGATTATTTAAGTTATCAACAAAATCTTTTTGTTTTCAAAGGCATACGACAACTTCAATTTGTCCTGATCAAACTCGCCTTAATACTCGGTGTTGAATTTTATTCTGGAGTCACGTTTGAAAGGCTAATAGAACCCAGTGCAGGTGATTTAAAACCATTTCCAAGTATTTTACGAGTACCAGACTTGGAATGATGTAACTTTCCTCACTAAAATTTTCTCATTACAGAGCATGGCTGGCGTGTCCTCGCAAGTCCACTTATTGCTGATGTAGCCAATTTCGAGTTTGATGTTCTCATAGACGCTAGTGGTAAAAGGAACTGTGTTTATGACATAGACGTCCCATTAGAATCTCAAACGAATGAATCAAAGATGCTCAACGATAAAGGTACCCTAAACACATTTCCACCGATAATTGATGATAATAAAATGGGTCACTCCATCATTCATCTACAGTTTATCATGGCCACTGGATTACTGCTATAAATGCCACTCTTGTGCACCTAAGGGGCACTGGGTACACCAGCCCAATGCGTTAGGGAACGCATTAAGGACATGAGTGCCAGATTAAGAAGTTCTGTTTATACCTAAACTTCCTTTCATTGCCTGTCTTTCAAGCCTGTCTCCGAGGACAATGAGGACAATAAATCTGAGATGAGAGATGCCGATTAAAGCTTAGGCTCATCCTACTGCCATACTAATTTTTTATCCCCAAATTTCAGGAAACCATAGACTGACTTACATAAAATCTTTCTTGAAGTTTGTAATTTCCGCCAACTAAGAATTATGAAAAAAAATACATAATATAACCACTACAACCTACAATGAAAACTTATAATGACATTTCCCGCGCTAACCATATGGTCATGGAGTTCACTGAGATGAAATCATATGATATATGGTATATGATAATGGTTATGCAGCTGCCCTGAACGCAAAGTGCATAGTAACGTTACCAGCAGTTTTTGACTTGTACAAATTGTACATACACTGTATAAGCTTATATCGTATATGTACAGTATGCATGTACATGTATTATGGGGAGTTGGGTAATCGAAATCCGCCAGTAATTAATTGAAGTAAGATAGGTTTTCCTATGGTGTAATAATTAATGACTGTCTTGTTCAATTTCAGCATCCAAGCGAATAACCAAAACGATGATCGCATTGGCTGCAAATTTCGTAAATAACGGAACCGCAGAAGAGCGATACGAACAAATTGCTGGAGTTTCAGACCTGTATAAAAATGTGGCATTTAGCATTCGTAAGCTGGAAGAAAGAGGCATTGGAGTGGAAACCATTGTTTACTACAGACGTGAAACCCATTATTTCATCATGACACTCAAGAAACGTACTTTAAAAGATCATAATTTGATCAAAGAAGTAAGTTTACGCACTTGGTTCAGCCCAGTTGGCCAAGATTTTACATGATTGAACCTACTGCGCTACTTTATGCGATTAGCCTGAAATTGGATTGACATTTGCCGCAATTTGAGTGAGTTGATTCTCCCAGGAATGGCAAACGAAAATAAAACCATGAGTAATTTAAATATGTTTGAGTGCATGGCCTAGAAAATCTGGGGTAGAACCGAGAAAATCAATTTTTTAAAGAATCCTTAAGAGAGTGGGTTGAACAACGTACCACATATAGAAGTGAAAGTGAGATTAGGTTCACTGATCATTACATGCGCTACATCAAACAGAACCGTTCAGAGGATTCTGGCGAAGTATTCAATAAACTGAATTTTTATGTGATCTTTGGAAAATTGGCAACAGAACTTATGTTTGGCGCCACTGAAGGAATTGGAATTTCAAAGTCCACGGTCCCTACTGATATTTCCAACATGTTCATATACTGTAGTATATCAACTATGTCTATTTTTTTTCAGGAGTACGATTCGTTACAACGAACTCTGGAAGCCAAGAATATTAACAGAAAAAACCTGAAAGCTTTTGCGATCAAAGTGGCCAACCTGGTCACCAACACGAGCATGGACAGTGACAATGCTGAAGAACACTGTCCAGAAATTAATCAGTTTCACATCAACGAGGTTGGGAAGAAAAATGTAGCCATCTTTGGTTACGAGGCCCTTGCCAGTGCGTCAAATTCATGTAAAATTTTGCAAAAGAAAAATAAGATGCTATTTACTTGTCTAGTTGGCGACAGCTTAATCGTGGTACGTAATAGTCATGTTATTTAATGTGCTATCTGAAATGTTTAATTTTAACTAAGAAAACAGTACAGGGTTTGTTTGACGACGAGATTCCTATCAATAAAATAATTTGTTTGGCATGTTAACAATAATTCAGAGTTAATCTAAATATTTGAGATCTGGGAGAATAAGCATAGACTCAATAAGAATGTGGACTTTTCCTAACGTATCGCATGCTGTCCTGGCGGTTAAAGGCAACTACAGCAAATCAGACATTACATTGTTAGTTTAGTTTACATTAGATTAGACCAGGGTGGCAAACAATTTCCAAGTTTTTAAATTCAGGACTTTTCAGGACTTTTGGAGACAAATAAAGGAATATGTTTGGATTTTTTCCAAAAACTAAAATTTTCAAAATGATTTCAATCTTTATTCATCTTTATGTCACAACACAATATTAAATGAACAGAAGTGGTGTCAAATTGCACTTGTACCAAGGAAAAGGCTGTCAGTATTTAACCATGCCTACAAATTATCTGACAACACGATGTTCGGGGCGTTTTAGGACTTTTTTTTAATATTTAGGACATTTTCAAATTTTTTGCAATACTTTGTTACTACAGCTAACAGCGATAGCTATTACATGTGCATGTCATTCTTGTATACTAGGCAAGCAGAGTTGAGATATACAGTAAATAATACAGTATGTGCACATTTGCAGCAGGGCACACACAATACTGTATATCGTAGTCAAACTTAATTTTTTATTTAGAGAAATAATCTTTATCATTTATAGCCGTTTTGGCCAGAAGGCACAGGCGTTGTGAAAGGCTTCATGAGTGCTCTGGATACATGTTGGGTAATGAAACTGTGGTCACTAAACGAGACGAGAATTACTCCTCTACAGGTTAGTGTGGACAATTATCAAAATTGAACTTACTGTACACATTATGTCCAGTAACCATATTTAACTCAGCAGTTTCACGTCACGCTATATTTCTTACACATCTGTTTTCATAACAGCTTCTGGGAACCAAGGAGTATCTTTACTGCCACCTCAGATATATGGATAAAAATGGCCTTATCAGAAACCCCAGAATCTTTCGACCAAAACTGGATCCATGGTGCAGATACAACCGCGATAGCACCTTTAAGAAGAATCACTCTCATCTGAGGAAATTATATGACACCGATATAGATATTAAGAGCAAAGTCGTGGAACAAGTGCAATTTTTTGAAGTGCTGTGCAATGAGAGCATGGGTAAGTTGCAATTTTTTCTCTCAGATCGATGATCGAACAAGTAGAATCCCATTGACTCACTTTCGATGAACGTCGATTTCCTCCAGATTTATAACTACGCGTACGATGTTGCGTAAAACCCAATTAAATCTATGGCACAAAGGCATCTAGCAAGATCATATGGCATCTTTACAGACGTGAGATTGTGTGATGTAGCTTAGGCCTACATGTAATTAATGTGGTGGCTTTATTGCCTATCACATCCAATCGCATACTCACGGTAGTACTATAAATTGAAACAAACACCATATTTTTGCGGATTATTTGTGATGATTCAAAGTTGTCATTATTTGTTGCCAATTACGCAGATAGCAACCAAAAATAGCAAACGCTATAATTCTCAGGTTGTTAAAGGAAAAGATAGGTAAATGTTATCTGATATTACAAATTACCTGTCGTTGCGCCACCACGATATTTAGGCCATGTCTAATTACCAAGTCAGTTCGCACTGATGATTACAGGCGTGTGATCCTAATTGCATGCAATTTATTTTGATCCATGATGCACAGGATAGCGTCTTCGTGAGACAGGGTTCCCTTTGTATTACAAAGTTTCCCTTGACTTTCTTAGGTTTCCCAGGATAAAATTTTCATTTTCCCCTGACAATTAGAGTTCCCCATCGATCAATACAAAGTATAAATAGCCTGCTGTTGAATTTAATGCTTTTAATCAACATGGTCGTTAATTAGGACGAATGAATTTGTATAATAAAGGAAATTATACAACATTAAAATATTTATAATTAAAAATTAGAAAATCCCCCGACTTTTTGAAAACTGTTCAAGATTCCCCTGACTCTCCCAGATTTCCCAGTCAGTTACAAATCCCCTGACTTTCTCAGGATTCCCAGGATCTGTGTTAACCCTGAACGTGCACAATGTTTGGCTTATAGTAAAATGACTCACCTAAGATAAAGTGATGCCATATAAAATTTCGTGATGCCTTAAGATGATTTTATAAAAATTCGGGCAAAATGTCGACTCACATTTTCATAAATTATGATTCGATATATCGATCGCCTAAAGAAGCAATTCATTCATGTGGGCCTCAAATCTGACAGTAAATAACAGAAAAATCCACTCTGGTTTGCTCCGTACGATATAATTTAGTGAGATTTAAACACATCTTACGAGGAATGTGCAGCCATGAAAATATAGGAATGACACTATAGGACAGCATGGCAAGCTTCCCTGCATGACATCCCTTTCTGCATTAGCAAAAGTGACATTATAGGCATAAAGCATATTATAATCTAAAATGCATCAGTGCTTTAGAATCATAATGGACAAGCTTGGCTGAAGTAAGTAAAGCACACATAGGCCTACATGTAATTTCCGTTCTCCCAGTTTCGGTCATAAAAATACGCGAATCCATTTTGGCATTCGAGGCACATGATAAAGCTTGCCGAAACAAACACTGTAACGTTATTGGTTATTTCCCCACCTCTTTTTCAACCCAATAAAAACAAGCTAAACCATTTCTTTATGCAGTTTCATTTATGCGCTTCAGTGATTTACAATCTTAATGTCGTTCAAGACTTCATAATTATCGTTTGAACATGATGTATGGTTGCTCAAATTGATGTCCCAGTTCCATTTTTCTTGTTCAAGTTTCAAACCAGATTGTCTGTGCCAAATCAAGATTTCTGTAAATGCGATGCACATTTTCTTTGCAGACACAAATTACGGCATTGGCGCAATGCTGGATTGGTACAATGAATTGCTGTCAATGTTGGACATCACCGTAGTGGACATCACCACCAGTTGGAGGAATGGTGTAGCCCTTTTGGCAGTCATCTGTCTTTGGGAGCCAGATCTCATTGACTGGCTACTTCTTAGTGATGACGACAAGGAAAACAACCAAAGAGTAAGTTATTTTAAAGTAGCAATATAATAATCTTGTGTCATGCCAGGACTTGTGAGTAGTGTACTATCATAGTCAAAGAATCGTCATACTTACAGTGTAATTTAACTTTCAATTTTGGCAAACTTATTGCCTATTATAGTTATTCATGAGGTACATGTAGAAAAATTGTTAGAATGAGATTTTATCCTAAATGTTAAATTCCAAAATGTTAAGTCATTTATTTTTTACTCAGAGATTTTGAATTGATTAAAACTTTTTGTGCTTCTTTTTCATTCGTAACAACTCTTTATTTTCATTCGTGTCTTTTGATTTTTCATGGTTTTACCATTACATTCATTATAAATCTTTTTCGACATCATGAGAAATATTAAAATCAATATCTGGGTTTAACTATTTGCACTTTGTTCAAATGCTAAAATCATGTAGTGCTTTTCTGTAACATTGTAGCATATGTGTCCATTTTCAAAGAACAGAACAGAGCAATTGTACACACAGGCCTACTGTGTAATCTCGTTTATACACCCAATCTGAGCCAGTAAGCTTCTTGAAATAACACATTAAGAGATAACAGCTGTAAAATATATAATAAAGGGAAATCGCCGTTCGATCTATGAACTCAGAAATCCCTGCTTTTTCCACGCTGCAATAATGCGGTTCAAAAGTTGCAGCTGCTGCCATTTTATGATTGCCTGTTTACGTTTATCGAGAATTGGAGATTTGATTTGATTTCAATTCTGCACAAGCTACTTCCAAAGAGCTATGGTTAATGGAGTTTCCAGCCATTTCTGCACCATATAAAGGCGGTCAATTATTTTGGGAAAGGAATTAGGACCTTTCTGTGTTTGATGCCAGATCAATCATTGCAATTTTCAATTCCCTCCAAAATTGCTTCCATCCCCTTTAATAAATAAAATAAGGGCGCAAGCAGCACCTTGAATCTTCCAGTGAAATAAGGCCAATTAGCAGACCTAGTTACGTACCAGTAATTAAGAGTCAAATAATTTGCGAATAGACATAGGCATAATTAATAAACGGCATGTTTTTTTGATTAATCCCTAGGCGATTAATATATTAGCAGTGAAGTTTGGAATTCCACCAGTCATGTCTGCGGAAGAAATGGCACACCTCGACGAAAAAGACGAAATCTTGATGTCAACTTATTTAAAGAAAATAATGAATTTCATCTCAACGAATTACAACGATTGTGAGTACTTTCTTTTCACTAATTATCGCATTATTCATGCACAATTACTGAACGCTCTTTCTTATCGAACGTTTAAAAAGTAATTTCATTTCAAGGATCTGTAGAACCTCTTTATATCATTAGAGATGCATTATGAAATGCAGGTTTGAACGCAATTCTAATAAAAAATAAATGAAAAAACTGCATCATATTACAAGTACATGTTTTATATCGTCGGCAAATACGTAATGTCAAAGTAAACGTAAATTTAAGATATTTAATTAAAAATGATATTGAGATTCATAATTCTACAAAAAAGGTTGCGGAAAGTTACAATGTGGATCAGTTACCATGTACTAAACAAACAATCTGATTTGAATTAGAAAAATAAAGCACGTGGGAACAGCGTCTAGACAATTTCTGCAACCATTTTTCGGAGAATACCATTTTAATTAAATATCTAAATTCACATTTACTCTGAAATTATTCACTTGCCAACGATAATTAAAACAGGTAATATGATTCAATTTTTTATTTATTTGACATGAGAACTGCATTCAAATCTATCGATTTGTATTTCATAATGCATCTTTATTGATATAACGAGGACCTCTTTAAGTGAAATTTCGTTATTTGTAATGGACTTTTTTTGCTCACACAAAGATGGACATTTTTCTGAAAAATCGCTCCATAGTTATTTTCGCTGTTGTTTTTGGTTTGGATGATCGAAATTGCAATTCATGAGGAAATGGAAAAAACAATGTCTGGATATAGCCTATAATACAGATAATGCCCAGCTCCAAATGTGCACAAAACATATTTCAACTCTACTTGTCTAGTATTCAAGAATAACAACTGTCCTAGACGTCGTAATGTAATCTTTCTATCGGGTTTTTGGTGTGCCCAACTTAACCTAACCTAAACTAGCCAAGAAAAGAAATTTCCTTACTTAGGAGAAGCCCGCTTTTCCATTGTGTCAGGGCATAATTAGTAGTACAGCTCAATGTGTTTATACAGAATAGCCCTTAAATAAAACCATTCAAATGAATACATTACTCATATTATGAGTAATTTTTTTTGCTTAATTTCTGGTCCTTGCATCGAATAACGAATGATTTGGCTGTTTGTTGTATTCATGTTCAAGGTCCTCTATACGCGTACGCTGCTATATTTTCCGGTGATTTATCGTTCGATGTAGTTAGAAAACTGCTTTTTACATTACTTTTTATTACTATCTCACCAGTAATAATTGAAACCAAAACAAGGATCAAGTCAACTCTAACGGAACAGCACCCTCCTCCTCCTGGAAAATGCTTGCCATTTGCGGATAGAGTAAAATACCAGTTAGGAGAAAACATTCTGCAGAAAATCAAATGCCGAATGGGCCAAAGAAACGACTACAGGAAGAGTGCAACCATAGACGAAGAAATGGTTGGAAACGGCGATGCATCTCAAGATGCATCTACAGAAGCCTTCAAAGAACAGCAACAGACAAGTATGGAAGTCACCTTGAAGAGTGAGGCCCAGAATTACCACAAGCGCACGGCAGATATGACTATGAGGGAAAACCACGAAACCAAAAAGCTAAAGGAAATCATCTTGGATAGAAAAGAAGCGGAAACCGTTGTAGATACGAGGCTGACAGAAATTGAAGGTAGTGAAGATCACAAGTTGGAAAGCTTCACCTTGGAGAAATCAGATTTGCCACCAATAATCAACCCCAGTCAGGTTCACAGAAAACAGCTGAAACGAACGGTATGCTATTTTCTTTTTAATAAAGTAATCAATGCCATTTTGCAATATCCGGGCCTTAAAACGACAACATAATTAGAATTGCGTACAGTACTTTTATGCACCGATGAGTTTTGCATATCAACCATAAAACGAAAATTAAAAATGAAATTAGTGCAATTAAATCGTTATGCGATGACGATAAGTGTCGCAAAAAAGTGAAGTGCTTTTTTGCAGCTCTGTGATTTTTTCACTATATAACAATTCCAATACCTATAACCAGCCGCGAACACCATCTTCATTTAGCAAAGGGTAAGAGTAATTTTTCATCAGGGTTCCTCAATAAATGAAATGTTAAACTTCCTTGACATTTCCCTGACTTTTCCACATATAAGATTTGTATGGTACATATCAAATGATAACATCTTGTTTGATAATTCAGGCCTTTGTACTTATAATGGATGGAAGAAAATACGCAACCAGATCATTTGTCATCCCTCACATTCCTCCAGTATATACTTTATGCGCTCTTAAAATACATCTTACGTGAAATGTAACAAAATTAATGAAATTATACTTCACCATGTACAGTAGGCCTAAGTGTGTTCCTAGAAGCTTTCGTGGAAATAATCGAAGTTCTTTTGTAATTAAACTTCATACCACAAGAAGTATATCATTTCAACAACAAATGAAAACTGAGCGAACATTTACGTTTCCTTGGAAAAAGTATTCCAACGAATGATAATAACTGTGATGTTATGGATTAAGTTTACATGTACTTCTAGCTGGGGTCGTCCATAGCATTTCATCCACAGTGCATGTTTTCTTACTTTAAACTTAAAATATTGCACGCAATAGGATACGATACAAGTATACACGTAATTCAACTGGTAAACATGAGACACCCACACAGATTAGGGCCTATGATGCAACAGCTGTGTGTTCTGCCTATTGCTCCTGGCAATATTGTAAATTTTCCAGAAACAGTTGGCCTTGTTATCACTATCAACGTCCTTCCCATCTAATTGCCATTAGATTGCCATGAAAAATTACTTTCTTTTGCAAGAGATGTGTTTGGAGAAGTATGGAAGTAATAATAATAATGGATGTTTTTGATTAAGTATTTCAAAACTCATCATGGCAATATGGCATGACTGTTGCATTTACCATATGCTCGTATTTATCTATGCTTTTTCGTTTATTTTTAGGGCTCACTGCCAAACATGACCGTATTGATGACCAACGGTGAATGTTGCATTGCTTGCAACAAATTGATACACGCTTCAGTTAGATTGGTTACCCTGAAAGGAAATCCAGTACACAAGAACTGCATGCGTTGTTCAGAATGCAAAATAAGACTTCATAATTCCCCTTACAAAGAAGATGAGCAACTGAAGAAATTTTACTGTAAAAAGCACAGCGTAATTGAAGAGCACCATGATGCAACAACTTATGTAATACAAGAGTTGGGGCCAGTAAGTTATGCGCATAGGCCAGCTGTTAGATACAAGTTTTTTTGGGATACATACATGTACTTTATCAGAAATATCAAAAAAATATTTTTCTAGGACCTCGAGGAGAGAAAAACCTTCATTGTTCGCAGACCATCATCGCTGAGAACTCGTTTTGCAGAAACTGAAAGCAGTGAAAAGGCTGCTGATAATTCCAGCACAACTGTAACGCCACAGCTGGACCCTGGAGTTAAAACTCAATTGATGCAGCAGATTAAAAATAGCCCAACAGCGTTAAATATCTTATTAAAAAATCAAGAAGTACAGGATGTCATTTCACGGGTCGTTATGACTGATCCCGAATTGGAATTTATCCTAAACAAAGTTAGTGGATATGATGGGGAAATGAACAATGATGATCAGCAGCCCTTCATTAAAACGAGCAACAACGAAAGACAAAAGGAAAGAACAACACCCAAACAAGATGACAAGAGTATACAAGAAGATGAACCACCAGTTCACCTCAGATTGCACAACATTGCATTTCGACAACAGATAGTTGGAACCTCGCGCTTGAGGAATTCATGGGTTATAAAACTGGACAGTGACCAGGGAACAAAATCGGAAGGTTTATTTGAAGCAGTCAATGTTTTCGTTCAGACGAATTTCGACATGGAACAAGACATCCCACCAACAGGAACTGTGGCTAATGCAGTTCGAAGATTAAATCACAGGCCAATTCCCAGAACAGTAAGTAACAATAGAGAGGTTATACTGTAATTCAGTATATTAGTTTTACATAACTGACAACAATCCATCACATTCCCTCATCTGATCAATCCTGATCGCATTGGTTAGTAACGAACACATATTGCATAGCAGGCATCTGAGGTGTTCATTATTGCAAAATCTATACTAGAAAAAGCATACATGCATTTACTTGTATAATTAAGTACATGTACATTCACTTGAATATACATATAAACTGTGGATATGTTCTGTGTTGCTGACCACATAGAGGTCAAATATTATGTAATATTAAAACAAAAACACATGAACGTATAAGGACAAGACACCAAACGATATAATATGATTAATTACTACAATGTACATCTTTGCAGAAATCTTGTCCACAATTGGCCAAAAATAGAATATTGGAGAACTGTCATTACTGCCAGAAACGTGTTTATCTGACAGAAAAGATGACTATCTATGAAACACCCTTTCACCGACAATGTTTTAAATGTCAACAATGTGGGATACGTTTAACACTGAAAACGTTTGATTATGACAAAGAAACTAGTAAGTTATTTTTCATACATAGTAAACACAGCTTGCACTAAAATTCCATTAATATTGAACTCTCATTTTAGGACGATTTTTATGCTTCACACATATCAAAAAGGAGTGTGATTTACCCAATAAGGTATTTATAGTTTTAAATTGATGTAATTATTACTAGCTATCATATTGCAAAGGTTTATCTTACCTTCGGATGAATAGCAGGATGAAGAAACTTCAGGGAAGAATTATAATTGCAGCAAGTATTCAACCAACTCTTCATGGTACTTAGTTGATTACCATTAAATCACAACTGCCTTGCACAAAACACATGACAGTCCAAAGTAATCATGCAGTCTTGATATGAAGATCTATAACAAACAATAACTTTTAAATAATTTAAATGAGCAAACAACTATTTATAGGAAAAGGTAAATGACCAAACTTAAATAAAAAAAATTAAAAATTTATAATTTACTTTATTAAATTTGACTATTTACCTTTCAATATGGAACGAAAAACATTGCAATATAAACAAAATTACGAAAGCAATAGGTATAATTCTTGTACCAACCTTTTTTCCAAAATTAGGAATTAAAAACTAACGAAAATTTGAATTTTTTTTTCCATTTTAGGAATTAAAAAAATTAAAATAGTAACCCTTACAGTAACTATTTTTCTTTTGTTTTAATCTTACAGATCGAAATGGAACAGAGTACTTTCAATGATGAGTGCAACTCTAAATATAAACGGTCAACTACACCAAATAAGTTTAAACTCGCCCAAATCTCAAAAAACTTATCCAAAGTTTTCTATATTAAAGAACATCAAGAGATGGTGAGTCACAACTTAAGTACCTGAATGGGAAACAACATTGTAGTTTTCCATCACTTTGTTTTGATAATTGTGAAAGAAAAATTCTGTGAAGCATTTAGCTATTATTTTTAATATTTTCAGCTGGAAGATTTGGACGAGGACGAATCACTTGCATAAAATTATTTTAATTATTGTAAAATGATTTTAAAACTGGAAAGGGTAAAAAAGCATAACAATGTAATTGGACAGAAATTGGTTCATCATCAATTTTCTTTTTGCAATTTCAAGATATAAATGATATTTTTAAATCAACAAAAACCGTTTCCACTGCAACATGTACATGTAGGCATGGCAAATAAAGGAAAAGATGCTGGTGTGACTGTGTGAAGACAGAGATTGGGGGCTCATTAATTTTATATTCTTACAATCGAATATCCGAAAGAACATAACGAGTCTATCCGTATTTACACAAAAGGAAGCTGTACAGTGAACGAAGTCTACAGGATTTTAATGTGTTTACATGTATACAAGTCTATAGGGGTTAACACCTTGCGAGTTGCGACAAGCTTCCTGACCGAAAGACAAGTAAATCCGAGGAATGTGACGCCGGAATTAGTTAAAACGTGATTGATAATTTGCTTTCTTGAAAATTACTTACTAGGTTAAACTTGAAGTAATTCACTGAAAAGTTTCCTTCGTCAACGAAAGAGACGAAATCAACTTGCAAGATGGCGACAAATCTATTTTGCAGGTTTTCTACTTCAGTGCTGCCACCCAGCGGCAATCTATGACAGCATATCTGAAAACAAATTGAAAAACCGTAAAATGAAATGATCGAATAAATCTTTACTTAAACTCAAAAGTTGTTACTAACTGCTAAATTTACCTTATTAATTAGTGAATCAATCTGGGATTTGTGTCCATTTTCACACAATTATTTCATCGTGTCACTAAAGACGTATATGTAACATGACAAACTTATTTTCCGCCATTATTTGGAAAGATAAACAATTGTGTTATGTTTTGAGAATTTTTTTTTAGAAAATTCAACCATTACAAAAATTGAAATTTGCAATACACATATCGAGATATTAAAATTTAGAGAAATATCTCTGCAAAAATATCTTTTGTCAAGTTCAAGCAATGTACTTAAATGCTCCTCTCATAACCAATTGCTGATCTCAATTACTAGCGATTGCCTTCAAGGGGCCAAAATAGAGTATAAAGGATAATATTTTATTTACAATAAGCTTTAAAGATGAAAATTAAGATTTAAATTTATTCCCCATGCATTTTATTTCGCTACATTCGTTTTAACTTCAGAAAGCAGTAGGGCAAAATATATTTGGAAGTGATGTTATTATGTACAGTATAATGCTGCCTTATTTAGATTGAAATAGGTTAAATGCGAATTTGAGATTTGTATTTTTTGGAGAATACAAAATTCAGGTATCAGCAATAATATTTTAAGACACTATGTTGGTAGAAATATCGATTTCTTGCCATAAATAAATTGTATCACATAATAGAAAATAAGCAGTCTTTAAAAGCAAAATAAAATGTACATGTAAGAAAATTATGCATATTGGCCTTTTTATAATGTCACCATCGCGTACAAGCAAAACTTGCATCCATTTTCGATAAAAAGACCTCATCTTGGAAATGCTAAACAAAGCAGTGCAATGATGCACATTCATAAAACAAAACTGCATTCAATCGACTATGAGACAAAAATGTTCCACAACCTCTTTAAAATTGATTTGCACAATAAGCTGCACTAAACTTGCTGCACGCATACTAATACGTTATTTGTATGGGCCATACTTTATAGGACTTATATTCTGAGCTTTATTCATAAAGCTGACTATTATATACACTGAATATTTTATTAAATCTTGCTTCTTTCTTACTTTTCATATCTATGGAGAAAATCAGGAAGATAAATTGTTCTGGAATTAAAGCTAAGCTAAAATTGCTTAGAATTAGCCTATATCCAAGGGATGATCTTCTAAATGTTTCCAGCATATTTACTAAGGCAATAAGTTAAAATGCATCACTGTTAAAGAGGTAGGTGGCAAAGGCATCGCATGACATGTAAAATCACAGCCCAACTACAGTATGCTGCCAGAAATGTTTTTACAGAAGGATATAAACAATAAGACAGACATGTGAAATCACATGAAGAGTAAGCTCGTTATGCCATTCACTCGCAAAGCACGTTAACTGAATCAGAACATGAAAAAAATGTTGTAAAAATGGCTTTTTTATAAAACCAGGTGATAATAACAGAAATTATCGTAAAGAACATGTTCTTAGTAAAAAAGCATACATCTTTTCCAGAAATTCCGCAAAAGGAATCGCCAATTTTAAAATAAGGTGGGATCATGATTTTGATGATGATGAAAACTTCAATCCTTTTGCTTGCATGCTTAGTTCCAGGTCCCGATCTTGTTCTTGATACCTGCCATGAAAAAAAATTGCATAAGGAATATCAGTAAATATCAAAAATCAAAAATGTTTGCTGTTTAGCAAATTTTCTGATAGGTTCAGTCGATGTTACCGAGTTTTTTGTCAACATATTGAATATCCCGGATTTGCTCGTATTATTCATGGCATGTTCATACACGTGTAATCATGTGCAAATTCTGCATGCTAACTTACGTTTGTCGATTTTCTTCCAAAAGTGCAATAAGAGTATCTCTTTGGTCTACAATTTCTAACATTTCTGTTAAAATACGACCCTCTTCATCGATTTCTTCAGGCGTTTTCGTTGAATCTAAATGTAATGGCACCAAATTCAAATGTCTGACATAACATACCTGTAAGTGAATTTACTGCAAGGTTATGTAAATATACAATACCCTCAATGTCCATGCGTTGGTGTAACTGGTGCTGAAGTCTACTATGTCTATCTTCTAATTCTAATTCTTTCGCTTTCACCATTAATTCTTGCTCTTTTCGAACGAGAACATTCTTAGAATGCACCAAATGAAACCACTCCTCCATCAATTCAGGTTCCTCTTTTCTAACATCCTGGCCTGGAATTATTTAACGACAGACCATTAGTAAACAACATTTATAACTACACGTATAAAAAGGCAAATGAATACCGTAGTGTAGTTTCAAAATTGAGATGGATTTAGGTATCCCTACCTTTCCCCTCACCTCGCAAGGCCTTTTCCACTTGGACTCCTCTCGTTTCTAATTCTCGCTGTTTCACCTCCAGCTCTTCTAGCTGTCTTTGAATTTCCTGAGCTGTCCTCAGCCTTTTCTGCTCTTGCTGCCGATACATTCTTTGCGCGATGCGTTCATATTTTCGCTTTCTTTCATCGGACATTGTTTTAGATTTTTTAGCGCTGCAGGTGGAAGACGCGTGCGACTTTTCCTCCGTGTTGTCGTCATCAGGATCAGAAAAACTATCTTCTAAAAGTATTGAGACAATTACAATGAGCAAACACGCGGATAATACTTCGAGTGAAATTTGAATGGTAGAATTAAGAACTCACCCGAAGCTTGTGGTGCCACGCCATTTTCAAGTTTACGATCAGAAGGAATTTGTCTGGATATTGATGCCAGTGATGCAATCAAGGCGTGCTTATCAAAAGTCATTTCCGATGATTTAGGGCCGGCACATGCGCTAGATGCAGCGTTCATATGAGGCAGGTGCATACTGGACGAAGAAGCACTTTCATTTGAAGGAGAATTAACTTCTTGGTGAGGAATGGATTCCTTGGCTGGCACGCTTTCCTTAGGCGGTGTAATATCTTTCGGTGATGGAGTCAAGTCTTTGGAGGAAGGAGTTGTTTCTTTTGACGATGAAGTTGTTTCTTTAGAAGAAGGAGTGGTTTCCCTTGATGCAAGAGGCACTTCCTTGGGAGGAGACTGCGAATTCTCTTTTTCAGAATGCGCTAAATATTTCTGTTTGCGTTTTTCCTTAGCCTTTTCTTTCGACCTCGCAAGTCTTAATTTAGGAAATCGACTTTCCTTAGGTGTACCATCGACTTTCAACCCAGCACCTTCTAATGGTGAGATTGCTGATGTGTCTGCTACTCCGGTTGGCGTAAGTGAATTATTTCCAGATTTATCCTTTTTCCTATCTTTATCTTCCTTCTCTTTTGTCCGACTTTTAAGTGAATCCGATCTTCCGAAATTTGCAAAAATGGACAGCAAGCTCTTCCTCTCTTTTGGCTTGCTTTTGTCTGATTTATCTGAGCCAGTAGTCTCACCCTTCTGAATTTTTGACTTTTCTTTTTTTGAAATTAGGCCAGGTAAACTACTGCTTTTGGTTTTCGTCGGACTGTTTGCAATGCTGCTGCCGCTGCTTGTGCTCTTCTGATTACTGTCAGTGGATACTTTTAGATCAACTTCCTCGATGGATAATTCAGGCTCTAAGTAAGCGGCACAGTCAGTCTTGGACGTCATTGATGTACTCCCAGAAGTAGGAGCAGAGTCTTTATTGGCTTCTGAAAAACTCGCTGTCATACTGCTTCCGATACTGCTGGATTTTAGCACAACATCAGAACCCTCGGATGTAGGAGACACTGTTGACTTTTCAGCCTCACCAGGAGAAACAAGAGGAGAACTGGTTTCAAACACTTCAGAGTCAGGCGAAGATGACTGAGGACTGGAGGTTTTTGAATCAGGAAAAATTAATTTCTCCGCATTCTCTTCAGAATCAGGTGAGAAAGACATTTCAAGATTATCAACGTCATCTGGGAGCGGCATAAATTCTCCCTCCACTGGTGATTCTTCCATATCAGTTTTCTCTTCTTGTATATCTGATGAGGCATTAGAATCACTTTTCTGATACTTCTTCCTTATTTTTTTGTAGTCTACTGCTCTTAAACCCAACTCTTCATCACTCTTCAAGCGTGCTCTTGCTCGGGCCAATTCCCTTGCCTTTTCCCTTTCGACTGTACGCAATTGCCGCAAATCCTCGATGGCTTCAATCATTGTTCCAGGAGTGGAAAACATTTCTGGATTGGTTAAGGGGGTGTCGGGCAGTACGACGTTCTTAGCGGAAAGTAATGGGGAACAAGAAGAACGCGTTTCTATCATGCTTAAAGGTCTTTGCAGTGGCCGTTTGTAGGATGGTTTCGGCGTACTGAATTGATCCTTCTTCTGAGTCCGTTCTGACGATTCTTGAGAAGATTCATCGTCAGCAAAAGGAATTTCGTCAACAGGTTCGTCTCTTTTAATATCCTTAGGCACCATGCTGTCACTCTTTGATTCTTGGGATTGTTTTGTTATGATTGCAGATTCTAATTGGGACACCTCACTTAGTATCTGCTTATTATTATAGTTACTATTATCCAAAATATAGCTGCCATTTTGTGTTGTTATTATAGTTGCCGGTCCTTTCTTCATGGCAGACTTACGAATGTCTATTGAGTCACGAACACCTCCAAAAGGAAAACTGTGTTCGGCAAAATGACCCAAGTAACTCATTTGTTTAGGTGCTGGTTTGATAACGGTCTGCGGCGTTGTGTAAATGCTTTCATCCAAACTCGGTGTTGTGTCCGAATCCGAAGAAATTGAACTTGATAGCATGCCCATTAAATCATCTTCCTCATTTTTTAAAGATTCGTCTTCGTGCTCAATTGTCTGTAAGGACTCACTTTCTCTGTGTGGAGGTTGCTGCATTTGTACATTAGAGACTATTAATTCTGTTTTATCATCATCGTGTATTGCTGCGCTACTAGATGGTTGAGACATAATTTGAGCTTTGTTCTCTGAAGAAAAGTCATTATCTAAAGGCTTCGGTTCATGATGATTTAAATTATCACTAGAAGCATCTTCACACACATGGGCTTCATTTTTCTCACTGTCAACTAGAGCGCTTTTATCATTGTCGTTTTCCACAAATCTAATATCTATATCCTCCAAGTTGGAATCTAACTTGTTATCTAATGTCTTGTCACGAAACGTGATAAATCTAGTGTCAATGTTATCAAAAATCGATTCATCAAAAGATGAGTTTCCAGTATCATCTTGCCTTGAAGCAATTAAGGTAATTGGATCGTTGTTCAACGTTTGTTGTTGGTCTTCATTTAAAACAGTACTGGGAAAATTGTTCCCATTCTCAGCATTCATAATCAATCCAGTATCCTGTGGCATATTTTCACATTTATCTTCAATATCTCGCACAAATTCATCATGATTATTATCAGCATCAGCGGCAATTTCTGGTTGTTGCAGTACGGCTTCAAAATCAGGGGAATAACAAATGCCAACAGGTTCGGAAGTTACTGGGTTTGTGGTTGGAGGTTCGTTTTCCACCTCAATTCCCACATTAGCATTGCTGTCTTTGTGGCACACCTCTGCCACTTTGTCGTATTTTGAAAGCAAGTCATCGCCGTCCATAAATGCAGATGTTTCCCCACCAACAATTTGTACTAAACCACTGCCATTGACAGTCCCTTCACTTTGACGTAGGTTATCATCTGCTGTAAGTTTTCCTTCAATTGCATCACAAACAACGTCCAGGGCATGATCGTCTGTTTCCGAATGAGAAGTCGCTATACCACCAGTCACAAGTTCAGCCTCTGGAAGGGCAGATTCACAAATAGGCAGCGTTTCCTTCTCCTGTTGACTTTCCTTGTCCTCACAGAAGATCTCAACCGATTTCGAGTCACTGGAGGGACTTAGGCTACCAGATGTGCTGTACAATCCTAAAGGTGATACCGGTGAAAATCTTGACCAAGATGAACAGCTGCCTTGCAAGTTAGATGGCTCTGATGATGACGATAACAACGATGATGGTGAATATGGGGAAGGCGTCAGAGCAGGTGACAGCATTTTTTGTTTCTCACTGATCACTTCTAGGAAGCTTTTCACTACTGGTTCCAGTTTAGATGGAGTATTCTGAGTATTGAGTGAAGGAGCAACAGTCGATAAATTGGGCTCGGGCGATGTGGAATTTCCAAGCAGATAGCGTTCTTTTAATTTCAACATCATTTTCAAGGTGGGACTTTCCGTCGCAGAATTTCCAGAATTGCGAATTTCGTTTTCATTTTCCTTCACTTTTGTAAGCTCTGGAAGACTAGTAGTAACGGGTTGGGATCTGGCCTGTTCAGGAAGTCCAGCATTCGTTGCTATTTCAGCGAACACATTCTCATCGGCCTCACACTCTCCAATGGTGACATCTGATTCGCTGCTAAACATTTTATCGACTTGATCCAACGTTCTTAAGCTTTCCACGAATGAGTTCGGCCTTTGATTTTTGCCAGTTTCACTTGGAATCCTACCAGCAAGTGGTTTTTGCTGCTGTAATGCATGGGCCTGATCTTGAGATGGTAATTTAGACTTCACATCCATTATGGGTGCAGGCTGCAATGGTTCAACTTCAGCATCTGCTTTGGAAATTTCAACGCTCATGGCGACCGGGTCAACGTCATGTGAAATTGAATTATCCAGATGACTACCTACTACAGAGGAACTGTGCTTGCTGTCTTCAACCAGCACATCGAAACTTGATGACTTTCCCGAGGATACCAGTGGGCAAATTTCATCTTGGACGTAGTATGGCTCCAATGGAGTTTCAGGAGTTTGGACAGCAGATTCATTTATTTGCTCATTGTGCTCATGAATTAAATCTCCCAATGTCTTTTCGGCTTTTAAGTTTTGTTCTTGTAGTGTGATGAAATAGGAATCGTCATCCTCATTCAGGGCATTACCAGTCATCTCATCGATAACGATAGTTGGAATAAAATGTCTGCGCTTTTTGTTTCGATTGCGACATTTACTTAATCCGTTTTCATCAGCATCGCTTTCTTTATCACCTTCGATACCCTGTTCGCCATCTTCGTGACCGCCATCTTCTGTGTCAGATTCGGTTTCTGTATCAGATCTCGAAAATAATTCACTGTCAGACGTCTTCGAGTCATCTTCTTCAGAGCCTAAAAACAGATAGAAAAAACTACATTACCTTCTTGGAGAAAATAGCCCAACTGGGAGTTATCGTAGTAACACACAAAAATACAAGGCAAGCAATTGTTGTGTGATACTTGTACTAAACAATAATTATTTTTCCCGACATGTCTTCTGATTATTCTAAAATCTCGACCTCTGCCCAACCGAACCAAGTTTGAATTTCTTTACAGATTTTTAGGAAGTTTAAAATTAGGTCTTACTAGATTCCTCGTTTGACCTCAACGTTTGATAATCAACAGAATTCCAGTTTTTGGCAGCCTGGTGAGGGACTTTCAATTCAACGTCTCCAGTCTTTCCCAACTCATCACTTGGAGAGATGATTTGCTCACTGGGGCCCTCTCCCGCTCCATCCTGCACTTCACCTTCAGTGGCTGTACTTTCATCATCTGCAACAAAAAAAGAATAAATCAATGCTTGGTTATTTAAAAATAACTTCTGCCGCAAACTGAGACAATTGATCAAATTAAAAATCAACAGTAGGTATTAGCTAGATGAATGATGTTTAAAGTATAAATGACAGCCTACACAATATTGAACAGTTACCAATAACATACATTTATATTAAACATCTTGGCTGGCATGTGTTTATCTACTTTTTAATAAAAGCTTTATGCACCGTGGAAAAGCAATTGTTAGCATTAGCTTTGCCAATCTTGAAAAAATACTGGCCTATTAATTCAAGCGTAAAAGAAAAATGTGGGCGATTCAACTACAACAGACCACTTTCAGATAGCAAATTTAATATTATAAAATGCAGCGATTAAACATGTGTTACTAATGAATTAAACATATTTAACTACGTGAAAATGACAAAGTTGCAAATTAAGAGTGTTGCAAAGCCAGCCAAACTTAATAATTAACAAAATATTCAGCAAATTAATTTGATGCGAACTTTCTGACAAAAAAAAACACATCAAAAACTCTTTGAAAAGCACTACAACACCTTATATATATTTTTTTTAAATTGTGCGTTTTTAATAAAGTGCCATTGACTCAAATATTATTATGGATAATTTCTTTTAATAAGCAAATATTCTTCAGTGTTTATGACACTTGCAGAAAATGTACATAAGTCATGCATATACACCAAAGCACCTTTGATTGGAGCAATAAACTGGCTTTACAACACGGATATTGAAATGTACGGATGTTATCAAAACCATAATTTATATTACCAAACATTACCACCATAAGCTGTTAAAAAATAAAGTGTGCCGCTAAAACAATGAAGTCATAGAAATCACTGGTAACATTCCAAAACAGCCTTTGAATAAATGCTACTCGAAGTGCGACTTAAAAAACATAACAGCAATGCTAAGCACTAAGCAATAACCAAAATAGAATCTGCAAACCTTCAGAAAAATAAAATGGAAGTTTTATTTGTAGATAGAAGGCTAATTTTGGTGAAAATATTTCATTTCAAAAGATTAATTGATAATCTTTGTGGCTTCAAAATCAAGCTCAACTAAGAAGAAGTAAACTTGTGCGATAATAACGATGCAAATGTTGATTGCCACTACTGTATATCAACCGTTCGTTAAAATCAGCCGTGCATTGATATAAAAAATTAATTTTAAAAATGAAATTGTAAATGACTATCACCATCAAAAATATGACGAGATCATTGCTTAAGAAAAATGTCCCATTTAAGTGAGATGTAAAATTTATATCCAAGTACATGTACTTGACAACCCGCAAACATAACCTTCAATAAATAAAATGAAACTTGCTAAAACAACTCAGGAAGCGACAAGTGACCATAAGGCACCATGGCTTTCCCACATTCCATGTGCATCTCACAAAGCAAAGAATCATTCATGTATGGCTTGCACATAACATGTAAAAGCAAATAGAAATTAAAAATATAAATAAGAGTAAACATGGCAAACACAAGAAAGACAACACATAGCGACTTCTGTCCCACGAAAATCGTTTTTGAACTTGAATTCCCACTTCACTGAATGAATAATTCAAGTAACAACTTGCCATGGGGTAAGGTATACCTGGCCGGCCAGGACCACAGGCTGAGTAAAAAGCTATCACAAGTTTTGCAACCAACATACTCTGACGCACAAAGTATTCGATTGGAGATAAGGATCCTGAAGTGGTTGGGATCATTAAAATGAGCAATTCTTCCAGTTTAATATCAATATGGGATAACTAACACGAATTAAAACCAATATAAATGTTTGATTCAAATATCACATTGAAGCTGATTTGGCAATTATGAATTCATGACTACAATAATAATGCATCACTGAAACCAAACATGTGTATGAGACTTTCCCACATATTAAAACCACTTCCTTCTTGGACGTCATGATAAATTTGACGCCCAAAAAGGCAAAACATGAGGCACAAGATGAAACAAAAGCCACTAAACACCAAAAGAATATCAACACAACACACACCTTCGTTTTCATATTCCTCATAGCTGATGTCCTCATCACTTTCATCGTACTCCTCATCAGAATCGAGCTCATCGAAATCTACATCCTTCTCTTTATGTTTGAAATGGCGCCGTTTCCACGATTCTGCCAATTGCAGGGTCTGATCAGAAGACAATGAATTCTGTAAGGCTTCCTCAATCTCCTCATCTTTCATTTCATCTGAACTATAAATACAAAATGTCTATTAATTCCCTGTTTCGGATCTAATAAAGTATGAAGAATAAGGGTACGGATAATTGATATTGCAAGGTACTCATTTGAAAACATGAAAAGAACAGCAAAATTTCTCGCGACAACTGAGGTATCAGTTTGTTTTGTACTTTTCTAAGCGGCCAGTTGATAAAACTGGAAAACAAATTAAGAGCAGTTTTTATCCTTACCTGAAATCAGATTCCTCGTCAGTCGAGTCATTTTCGGCTGCTGAGTTTCCAAAATTACGTTCCGTCCAATCGTCTTCATCAATTTCACTTAAAAGTTCTTCTTCCGAAGTAAGATCTAAAGTATTTTCGAACTCTACCCTCTCAGGAGTAATGCCTGAAAAAAGTATTAATTTGATACTAAATATTTATCACTTGTTCGAAAATACTGAACTGTAAAAATGTATTTTAGCCCACCACGCATTTTACTAGACCCTGTATCAGGAACGTCTAAATTACTTCCTGGAGGAGTTCCATACGGTGTAACAGGTGACAGTTTTGTAGTTGTTGGCCGAGTATTTCTCTGCAAGACGTCACATAATTAAAGCGTCAAGAAACCAATGTTAATTATTTATGCATTTGTCATCAGTGCTAAACCACCAAAGGCATGGCACTGAGAAGTAACTGAAATAAGCAATAATTCATAATTATGTACAACCTTGGTTTCATTTCCATGTTCAGCAGAAGGCCTTTTGCGAGGAATAATGCGCATGTTGAAATGATGCATGCATAAGAATTTCCCTAAGCATACAAAAAAATATTTTAGTACTTAGAATAATGTCTCAATGTCTATAAGGCACTTCACGTTGACGCTCACAAATGAAAAATATAGGGTGTTCCGAAAAGGACTTTAAAACTTTGAAACCGTCTTGAAAATTATCCAGTAGACATAAAAAATTGATTATAGTGCCATTTTATAGTAAAACATTTCAAGTTTCATGTGGATGCGCAACTTTAATGTCACTGCAAACGGGAACGTGCATAAGCATAAAATTGCGCGCGGGAATTCGCATTTTGTCAATCGACGGATAATCGACGTCGCTCTGCACCCTTCAATGAGCCATGTTTTTCTGGCGGTACGCTCGTTCCAGGTCGTAGTGACATTAAAGTTGCACATTCACATAAAACTTGAAATGTTTTGCTACAATGGCGGTACGCTCGTTCCAGTTCGCAGTGACATTAAAGTTGCACATTTACATAAAACTTGAAATGTTTTGCTACAAAATGGCAACAAACCAATTTTGAACCTCTACTGGATAATTTTCTAGACAATTTCAAAGTTGTAAAGTGCTTTTCGGAAAACCCTGTACATAATAAAGCATTCTTGATTTTAAATTCATCGTTTGAATTTCCAGAACCGTCAGAAATTGTGAAAACTTTTAAATAAGTATAACAGGTTCAGATATTGGGTGCAATTAAACGTACCATTATAGGGGCCTTCCGTTCCCACTCCATAATTGCCTAATCGTAAACTGACATTGCAATATTCACACTTGAAACATCCTCTATGAAAGAATTTTCCTTGAGCGCTGTGCCTTTCCATTAAATATACTCGTTTGCTACAAAAATGGCAGACTTCACTCGCATTTTGCACATTAACGATCGGTATAGATGGCTTGGAATTCTGTAAAAAAACAAGTTATAACAGAACAATTAGCAATTTGATTAATTGTACTTCAATAAATAGAAAACGAACACTTGCCGATCTTTGTAATTGCAAAGGCTGTGGAGTAGTTTCAAGCGATGACGATATGTGTTCAGCCATTGCTGACACTTTATTCATTCCTCGTTGACCAATCTCCAAATTGTTTCCTTCTTTAAGCTTCTTGTCAAGCATGTGTAATCGCGTATCGAAGTCAATGAATTTTGCTGGCTCCTCGGGCGAGTCAGATCTTGGTTTCTGGTCCATTGCACGCAGCTAATATTTCAAAGTAACAAGTTTTCAAATTAAAGATTTTATAAGAAGAATCCCAACAATCAGATTATTATTTTTAGCACTGATTTTCAATGAATGGTGTAACCAGAATATACTTCTATTGTTTTGCAAACAATTCCCCCTCAATTGCTTGTAGCAAGCCAAAGCCAATACATTACCTTATCTTGAAAAATATCTCTACTCCATTTAGGTACTTCGACGCGCTCCTTCTTAACAGCGGGTTTTGTTCCTTTTAATCGTTCCTCCAGCATTTTAACATTCCAGTCGCCACGTCCAATTTTTCCAACTTTTGGAGCATTGGATGGGGATGGAGCAAATTTTTGACCAGTTCCATACAATTTTTCTTCTAAGTCTTTGACTCTGCTATTAAAATTTTCTCTATCTTCAAAAGTAGTTTCCTCCTTCTTTTTATAACTCGTTAAAGTTGGAGCCACCGCATCCTTATTCTAAATATATATATATATATTGGCCATGAATTAGTGAAATACATTATCCTTCGTTGGAATTGTTTACCAGAAACTTACCAATATGAATAGGGCTCTATCTCTTTCCAAAGAACGTTTCTTCTTTGCTCGTTTCAACGCATCCAATTTCTCTCTGTCAATCTCTTGGTCCCCTTTCTCGACAGAATAGCGCTTTTTGGAACCAAGTCTCTGACCAAGCCTTGAAAAAAACGAAAATCTGCTGCTGGGGGATTTCCTTGAAGGACTGGGAGGCCTATCTTCTGGTGACAAATCAAGAAGAGGAGCCCGCACTAAAATACACAGAAAAAAATTGAGACAGTGGTACAAATTCAGTCAGGAATAAAAAAATTAAAAATTCCTACCAATATATGGAATTTCGCCTCGAAAGGTATCATAAATTTGAGAAATGTAGGACACTATAGCTAAAGCATCAGGAACAGTGCTTTCTGCCATTTCCTTGCCAGTCATTATGGGTAGAATTCCGAACTCTCTTTCACACACATCAAATGCCTGACAAATAAAAGAAAAATAATAAAATGGTGCCTTGTGAATAATTTATTTTGCTGCTGATGCAAGATTACTAACGTTTATTCAGCAAGAAACACCACATGGAGAACAAATATAAATAAAAAAGCATACCAATTGGTTATTTTTTTCTGAATCATCTTCTTGCAAAGAATTAAAATCAATGAGATCTGGCCGGTATCGATGTATAATTGCACAGAGAGCCAGACCGTTTTGCCATGAAATTGTCATGTTTTCGATCGAAACATTTCTATATAAAATAACTTGTCGTTGACACCAACTAAGCAGTGTATCAGGATGGATATGTGAATCTAAATTTAAAAAAAATTATGCAAATATTAACGAAAAAAATAAAGACATAATTTACCTTAAAAATTATCATTTGTCACAACGCACCTCTCTTTCGTTTCTTTTTAGGCAAAATAATTTCCAAAGGTTCATCTTTAAGGTCACTGTCAGTGTCATATAAGCCCTTTACTTGAACAGGAAGCACAGCATTTAGATTTAAGTTTGGATACCTCGTTGTTGGATCAATGGTGTAATCGTTATAGTCTTTGCTGAGATTTTCAGGAGTCGTTTGTGCTAATAAGCGATATATACTTTCACGTTGGGCTAAAACCTATTTAAAAATAGTGAACATTGATAATGTCCTACAAACATCAAATGTTGAAAATTTCTCAAACTGTAATTGGAAATGTCTGAAAATATTACCTGAAAGGGAGTCATACATCCGATAGACCAACTACGAATCATCCAACAGGCATCCAGTGAACTCAGAAAACCTCTCGCACATCCAGATCCAGTGGGCCAAAAAGGCTGATCATCGAAATAATTTCACGTAAAAAAAATTGGTCACATTAATGAACGATCCATCCTACAATAAAATCGGATCAATAAACTTACCTCAAGCAGACTATCACCAACAAGTGCCTGCAGTAATTTATGGCCTCTCCTTTCCACCACACGAGAGGCACTTTCAGCAGCAAACATGGATGTAAAATCAAACATTGCCACATCGGCTTGCCCATAGTGATTTACTGCGAATTCCAAATTTGGCATCTGAAAGTTTGTCGAAAATTCTGCAGCTTCCCTCGCATATTCTAACAAGGCTTCCCTGCTAACGTTGTCAGGAGCAAGAAGCTTTGCCGTGTCAGCATAGTCCTAAAATTGGTTAAGAAAGACTATTTCCTATAAAATTGCAAACAGACAACGGAACATAATTCATGCACTTCCAAGCAACTTCTTACATTAAGAATGACGCCTTTCTCAATAAGGCTATATTTTTTGGCTGTCATAACAAAATAATGTGTTTCATCTTTGTAATACACAATATTTTCCAAATCAATTCCAGTATGCTCTTTCAAATCTTGGAAGAACTTTTGGTTAAAGATGAACGCGACGCCACTGATTTCCTGGACTCGTGCTTCAGCTTCGGAGTGTCGATTGATAAAATTAGCAGTGATGGCAATCGCCAATTTGCCACGAAATTCCTTTCGTTTGAAACCTAAAACAACATTTGACAAAAAATGTATCACTCACTTCTCTGAACAGCATCCCAAAAGCCAAATAATTATTCAGCCTGCTTTAAATTATAAAATAATATTTGCAAGACCTACTTTTCAACGTATTTCTTTTTCCATCAGCACCAATTAGAACATCAAACTCATACTGAGTTACTGGATGATCTCTTGGCGTTACTAAAGGCTTCCATCCTATTCCTTAGTTAAACAAATTTAATTTAATTAACGAGAAAACCGATGAATAATTATGCACGCACTAGTTCTTACTTTCTTGTGACTGATCCAATGGCGGTTCAATTAAATCGTCAAATGATACATTTTCATGAACTTCAACGCCAATAAGAAGTGCTACCTTTAGTAGTACGCACTGAAGCTGTCGGATACCTAACAGGAGAAGTCATATCTATATCAGTTGAGGAACATCATCGACATTAATTCAAACGAATTAATTTTATGAGTTATGTAGAGAAGTAGATACATGTAAAGGGAACTTACTAATGTGATCGATTGCCCCAACACAAAATTTTCCATAAAATTTTTTTGCACCTAAATTTCGAAGATCGTGGATGACAAATGGCCATAGATGGAGTACGTTGTTACGCGATAGCCTATCACGTTTCTCGATGACTACTACCTTGGCCCCCAACAGCTGTGCTTCGATTGCAGTTCTTAAACCACAAGGTCCAGCTCCAATGATTAGAACCTAAATATAATAAACAACACACAAACAAATTAGACACATTCCACCAACATTCTTAAAATCTTTCAGATAATCCTACACTATCACACAAAGAGGTGAATTCAGCTGTTGTACTAATGAGGATAAATGAGATGCTTCCTAATCAGAAAAACCGACTTCTGCCAATATTTCTACTTATAGGCTATACTTTGCATATCGAGTTATATGACGTCAAAATCCTAACATGCTTGCACTTCAAATTTTATTATTTTATATTAATTTTGACTGCAATACTTCATGTTAGCCTATGATTTATTAGATTACACGAAGCGGTCATAAAATAAATTATTAAAATAAAATTGCCATTGAAAGGTAGCAAACGTAAATGAATTCATGGGAGTTCGGACACTAATGGCTATGATTTGAAACAAAAGGTTGCCAAAATGAAATTTGATTATTTCCACACAAAGTGGTATATTGAGTTTAGATAAATCACATACAGTTCATAATAAATTCTGCCAAGCAAAAAGGAAATGCAACAAATGCTTATCTTATAAGCTGCCAAATCGATTTTATTATTTCGTATTCCTGGAATGAATGTTGACGTCAACAGATATTAAGATACTACATATTATTTCTGAGATTGTACGCAAAAATTGCTCTTTCCAATCTTATCATAGTCAAAATCATCAGTAAATTTAGATTGAAATAGTTGTTCGACATATGTTGTGCTTTTGGACTTTACATGTTTTTATAAACAAGTGCATCGGCTCAGAGGAATTTTGGAGCTGGTTATCGTGTAAAAAATCAAAAAAAGAAAGTTATTTTTATGAAATCCGAATAAGGAAATTGTAGCAAATCTTCAAAAATGTAAAAAATTTACATCATTTTTGTTTCAATGGCGATAATTTTCAGTAAAAGAAATTCCATTACAGTAGCATATCAACGTTTGCTGCATAGCAAATAAGACACGCACCCTAGTGTTGGCACATGCTTTCCCTCGATTGTAACACTTGTGGTTGGCACGCTTCTCAATCTTGGCCCATAGAGCATTTGCTTTCCATGATCGAAGTTTTGCTTTCAGTTTAGGATAGAAGTTTGGAAAGTTCGTTGGTTTGATGCGAAGAGAATCACACAGCAAACGAAACGTTCCTAAGACTCCTTTAAATGTCTGGGCATTGACAAATTGGTCAAAAAAGGTAATAGCTGCTGCACTCTCCGGACTGAGGACTTGCTTGGGACCGGCTTCCATTGCGACCCCAAACATGGTGATGTAGGCTTTCTATCGGTTCATATTGCTGAAAACAAAACGAAATGTGCATTGTAATGGTAAATACGATTACATGTAAGAATAAAATGATTATAATGGCGTGTTTTATAATATCAAAAGTGATGCATACACTGATTTTACGAACGAAAAGACAACACCAGCAAATTAACAGAATTTACTTATAGTAATCCATAGTTTCATCAACAGTAATATTATTATATAATTTAAAGATTGCATTACTCCAGTTATCTTTTTAAGTTTTATAGCCAACTATAAATTCAACTGTCAACTTTGTCATAAATCTGAGATATTCTTGGTTAGGCCTACCTGTAAATGTCATAACGTTATTTTCCAAGTCATTTTCAGATAGGACCTATATGTATTAATTTCATTATTTTTTGCAGGCTAGTACAGCCTATGCTAGGTTTCACATTTTTACACTACAAATGATGTAATGAAATTATCATTGGACTCAAATAACAGTTAGCTACAGCATGTGCATGGTTGGCATTTAAAAGTACTTTATGAATCTCACTTGAATGGTTTCATCAACTACCTGTAGACACACCAGGTTCAGGATACAATATTTATGAATCCCATATAACCATTTATCAACAAATCAAGTCTCATCCCATAGGTCCTGCATACATGCATGTAAAAAGTTGATCCATAATCGTGTATTAAAGTGTTGCTGTGCACAAATCATGCATACTGATTAGAGAAACAAGATTTTGTAACTTGCTCACCAGGCCTGTTCTAACAAATCAAAAATTGCTTGCATATCCTGCTCCCAGAAGATATATTTTATCATGCTGAAAAACATTGAAGTCAAAAAGTACTAGTAGGCTGTGTCAGCCCACAGAAACAAAAATTTGATCGTGACAACCAAAATTATTAAACCGAAATGAAATCTTAATTTCCAACAAACAAGCATTTATTTTGGATGTAATGAAGTGGTATTTTTAAACGGATGAATAGGTAGGACAGTCGAGCCAAAATCACCACCAAGAGCAGAAAATAAATAAACAATGGGATTTAAAAAAAACGTGATTAACTTTCTTAAAACAGACAAAATTAAGCTATGATAATGCAGCTAATGTTCAGGTAGGGCCTACACGAAAGAATGACATGAACTACATGTACACCTTCCAAAATAGTGTTAGAAAATGCTTTCACCAAAATTCTGTTAATTATTTCTAAACACATTTTGCAAAATTTTCAAAAACGACTTGGCAAATTCCCTGAATTATTTTAAAATAGGCTTCACAATTAGTGCATTTGTCTCGTACAGTATACAGAAACCCCTTTCAGCATCTGGCCCTTCAGACAACTCTTTCAACGAGATGCCAATGCATTATATTTGGCTGAAATTTATCAACATTAACAAGGACCAGAAAGCAGGCCAATGCCACGGACCTACTTCGAAAGATGTACAAAACAATCGGATATAAATCAAGCTTGATGAATAAAAATAACAGCTATGTCAGTAACCTATAATGCTGAATGGAGCCCCAAAGACTCAACTAGCATTTGGATAGAGCCAAAAATCCTTCGTCAACCCTATAAATAGCAGCCTAGGCAATCACCCCTTCATGAACATCATTTACACGAGCCCAAAGGAAAACTGCATGGAAGTTGGCAAATGTTTCGGTTGTTCACATGAAGCAAACAGGTAGATTATAGAAAGGGTGATGGCCAGACGTCTTTAAAGCTTCCCATAGCATTCAAGCATGGCACCAAAATGGCAGAAACGTTAAAATGAAACAATTCAAAGCAATTGAAGTTGGCAAGGAAAAATAAAATGATATATTCCTCGAATTTTACAAGAAAATAACTGCCCGCCCAAGGACTTCCACACCTTGTTCCTAATTTTTTACACCAACAAGCAGTAAAATGTAGGCTAGGACTTGAAAAGTCTTTTGCTAGGCATTTCTTTAGTTTTCAAAGTTAAATCTGTCTATTGGACATCAAATTCGTTTTCAGGATAACATCGAGTCACTCACTAGTAATTGCACGAGAATGGCATCGGTTCTTTGCCAACTTCCATAAAAACCAAGGCAAAAATACGAGTCATCAGTCTATATGTGGAAAATATGTCAGACATAAAAAAAGAGACTGGAAATTGTTGTTAAACTCAGCAATTTCTAATAAGCCACCCTCCTACATGGGGATCAAGAAACCAAATGAAATATGTCACCGTTTTTATTTTCACCATTGAGCGACCTTTCCACTAAATTTCGCAGGATATACATGTACAGGCCTATTGTGGAACAAAACTGGATCACCTATATAGAATAGCTGCTAAAGAGTAACAATGAGCGGTGTCTCCTGTATAAGCAGCATCTCAAATATTTCGAAGTATATGTACGAGACATTGTAACCAAACCAAAATTGGGTGAAAGTGGATTTCATTTCTCTGAATAGCCTACAAATTAAAATCCATTGCAAAATTTTACCTGAATTGGATAAAATATACTGCAGGGTTCATACCAAAATTTGCAACTCAATTTCCCTGACTTTCCCTGATGGTATAAACCCTGTACTGTCCGATTACCAGTTTTGGGTAACAAGGACTTCTGATGGGCAGTTTTGGGAAACTGGGAGCCGTAGCATAATATAGGCTATGTAATTCATTTTACTTTGATAACTTGCAAGCCATTCAACCTTCTCATGCATCAAAAAATGTTGGACAAGCTGTGATCTCAAGAACTTTATTAGGGAACTGGCAGTTGCGAATGAGACCATCGCAAAATCTCTGTTTAAATAGTCAGGAATACCTATCGAAGTTCTGACTGATGTTACGTGCAAGAAATATAAAACTGTTAATAGTAGCCTAAATTGTGACAGTGCAAGGAAGTATTTGTATCTTCATACACACCCAGTCATTGTATTGAAAACCTCATAACCTCATAATCTTTACATTGAAAATCTACTATCGCAGAATTTATTACCGAACTTGGAGACCAGCCTGCAGACAGAAACATAGGCTACATTGTTATTCACAGGAGCGTTTAATTTAGTTATGGGCAAGCAGGATTCCCTCTCAAATTCCCAAGTCGATTTCCCTGACGTTCCCTGACAACTTTTAAGTCATTTCCCTGACATTCGCTGACAACTTTTCAGTCATTTCCCTGACTTTTTACAAGAATTTTTCAAAGAAAATAAGAAAAACGATGGATTTTACCCAATTATTATAAAAGATGATGACTAATCAATGGGTTGATACAAACTATCTCAATTTCCCAGACATTCCCAGAAAGAGTGAACCCGGTCACGGCCAGGCTGGCCAATTCTGGTCGTGTTCTGACGCTTATTTTTCAGCACCTCGCCTCAATATTTTTCAGTAATTTTCCCAATTTCCGGGTAGGTTAACCCATAATCCCAAATAATCAAATTGAACCGAAACTTTTGTTTCCCTATGTTGAACACGGTTACTCATTAAACAAGCTGCAAGCAATACTTTCCATTGAACTTTTTAACGTTGCATTGCCTGGAAGCTTATTAGTCAACTAAACTTGCTCAGCAGAATTCAACTTTCGATTTCTGCATCTACGAGCTTTCAGGGCAAACCACCTGTGATTCATATCTTGTGGATGACTCACCGGCCGCCGCAACATGCTGCACTTTTTCAGTACTTTGACTACTTTCGTAGAGGCCTCGTGTGTTGAATTTCTTGCCAAACTGTTCTACCTACAGAAACACTGTATGCAGGGTCATCGACAAAGTTGGCAGGCAGCAGCAGACCGGTGTCCATCCATTTACGCTGCGCAGCGACATCACTAATCCAAGGTGACCACACCTCAACCCGTTTTTGGTAAAGTATGTGAGCCACGCAGGTTTATTGCGCAATGGCTATCCAAACCCCATAATTACCTGACAACGGCTGGGTGGTGGAAATCCTGCGCATTGGAAGCATGCTACAGAGCAAAAATTTGTTCTATAAATAGCAACCACCTTAACCTATATGTCGCCAATCCATTGATCACAGTAACCTAGTGGAGAAACTTAATAAACAGCGATATGGAGACCCTATCAATACATGGCAGTCTATACTTGTGCAGGTGCAGTATCAGTCTTAAATGGTCAAAACTGCAAATCAGAATTTTCCCTTTTTTCAGAAATCAAGGGATTGCTCAGCCAGTCATGAACTAACAAGAGCTGATCAACACTCACTCAATTGCTCGGGCTGACGTCAGCTTGCACAGGAAAAGACTGCTCAGCTACGTGTAACTGTCTAATGACGCACATGGGCAATGCATAAAACTATAGGGTAAACTTCGTTTAAAAATAGTTGAACGAGAATCACGCCAGATTTAAAACAGCTTTCGACTGCAGCTGAAATGTAAAACTTACAAATTTCTATACAGCTGTAAAACCAAAAATTCCATATTGGAGGAAACTGAGGTAGACAGCCTTCTTTCCATCCACCCACACAGAACATTAAAGACTTAGCGTGGATAAATCAACTTTGAGAATTGTTAGGATGATTCAATCAATAAGAATGTCCTACATGTACATCTTACTGGGACGAATATGAACAATTAATTTCATGCTGATGATGAAATTTAAGAATCCTCCATGAAGAGATCGCTATATAACAATAGCTCACTGTGTTCCTAATTAAAAGGACAATTATGGCATCTAGGCATAGGCCTATGCCTCATAGTATAACAGAAGATTTCAAAATCCTGAAAAAGACTGTGCGTGACGTAGTATTACATGTAGAACAGTGATCGTAGAATAAATCCTTTTATGCTTTTAAGGTCAATGGTGAGTGATTTAGCTGAGCATTCAGTAAATCGGCATGCTCAAGGCTATATTAAACAAGTGTTTCATTAAGCAATCACGTGCATTTCTGTTGGGTGTTTTATGGGCTGAAAGCATACCGGGCATAAATAATTCCCAATTCATAGCCTATCTCATGGTGAATGATTATCGGTATCTTGAGTGCACGCTGAACAGAGCCTGAACAGTATGATAATGTCATATTGTTAAACCTGATCTTTTCAGTGAAACTGTTAAACTTTAAAAGGAGCGTCTAAATAATCAGATTGTAAATAATGTTGATAATGTTAATTTTGTAGAACTGAAATAATCTGGTATATCGCATTTGATATCACAGCTTCCCCTGTCAAAAATTGGTCACAAGAACAGAAATCTGCTTCGTGTCAGCAATGATGTCAAACTCACTGCTACGAAATGCGCAAATACAGACCGGTTTTTTGCTTGCAAATTAAAATCCTCTAAGATACATCTTTTAACTGTTATAAAGCAAGAAATATGCTATAGCAATGCCAGGAAGAAGCATTTGAGTTCAATAGGCACTCAGAAATGAAACAAAAGTAAAAGTGAAGCAAGGACACAAACATGTAGGCATACTTGCGTGTACTATATGATACCAACCTGACAATAACTGTCATAAAAAATTCTACACAACTGTGATTCACTTCCAATAAGGCATTTAAAATTCCCTTCTACATGATCTAAGCTTAAAAACAGACTCCCAGTGATGTTGATGGTTGAAGGACATAGCATCTACAGTAGTAAAACAAGTGCATACCCTGTAGTATACATGTACATGTAGTTAATTCTGGCACAGTGAAGTCTTGATGCTGTCAAGATCAAACAAATGGGGTAGAATCATATGGTTTGAATTCTACCAAACGCCAATTTTATTTTTAAAGCAAGTGAGTCCTGGTGTATAGGCCTACCAGTGAAAGATAATAAGCATCTGGAAAGTTCTGGACAAATGAAACAGATTTTCACATTGAGTCAGTTAGGATTATAATGCATTGTTTACCGCCTCGGCTTGCTTTGTCTATTTTCTGACATCTCTAAATAGTTGCGGCAATCTCGTTCTCCTTCAGTTTGGAACACCAGATTGTGAAAATTCAGAAAGCATAGATTTAATTCCTCCATGAGATTTCAAGAGTAACCTACATGTGTTTGAACAATCTTCCAACTTCACTAAGGTTAATTTTTAGTTTGTGCCATGTTGGTAATTTTACTAGAAAAGGTCCGGAACATGACTCGGGCCATGGATCGGCTTTTCACATCCAAACAGTTTTCATCATACAGGTTTTATAACCTTTTGTAATAGGAATGAATATAATTGTAATTATGCAATTCACATTTGCACGACTGTACTGATTAAAAACTTGATTGAAACATACAGTAGGTCTCATTCATAAATGTACATCAAGTATAAAGCTACAACACTGACGTTTTTAACACTTTCCAAAACCACATGTGTGAGCAAACATTAGCATATTATAGCCTTAGTAATCTGCCTATAGGTCTACAGAATTAGTTTTTGAAGTCATAGTTTTACTGTAGCCTATAGGCTTGTGATGCCAGGCGATTAATGATTTGTAATTTTTAATGGAAGGTTTCCAAACATTTGATGTAATAACGCATCAGGAATATTGAGAAATGGAGCAGTTGACAAACTCAGATACTGGATTTTTACCTCATCTTTGGCCGTTAATCATGGATATCATGGACCAATGGGTTTCGCATAAAATTTCCATATAGGGAAATAAAAGCATTTTTATAATTGTTCTTTACGCAACGTGATAAAGCCTATGCAGTAGCTAGTTTCTAACCTACTTCAGAAATGGGCAATGAGAACCATGGAGAGTTATATTCTGCATGGCCTAGTTCCTTTTAAGAAAACCTACACGCTAGCTCCCAAAAGTATTTATACATGTCTTTCCAATACTATATTGAACATGTCCAGTACCAATAGGCCTATTCACTAACAGATGTCAATAACATATCATGTGCAAGTAACACTGTGTGTTTGCAGCAGGCTAGCAATACACAGACGTAAAATTCTAGACCAAGGTTATCAAAAATGCATCTATATTAGGTAGGGCCTAACTATGTCATCGATTAGGAACAAACCTAGGCATCTGGAGTGATGGTAGCTAATGCTGGTTCATTATGTTAACTGAACACCGCTCTTTTAATAAGATATGTGACGGCAGAAAAGGTCAGGTCGAGCTACGACAGAAATAAAAAGTATAAAAACCATATAAAAGGTAAACTCCAGCTCAAGAGACAAACTCGCTAAGAATGGACCATCATACTACGAGCCAACAAACACCCCCAGTGCATTCGAATCCCTTAGCGTCACAGACAAAGAAACTCTACGAAGTAGAAGTGTTTAGAAAAGTTATAAATCTAAAATCACCAGCAAGCAGAACGGGTGGGTGGCTAGGCCTACAGCCTCCAAAAATTCCATAGTACAATGTCCGACCAAGATTGCGGACGGTAAAAGACTACACGATAAATGTCAATTCAATGTGCAAGACCTCATAATTCCTACCTTTCAGAGTTATTACTTGAGATATTCCAGCACGTTTGTACTTTCTTAGGCACCCAATTAGGCATTATGAAGAACGAAATCACACAAACCGAAACGCCCATGCATCGCCATTTGTACGATCTTTAATTTTCCGAATGATGCGCGA